>JAADWR010000109.1:0-17268 GCA_023336345.1 Pythium inflatum | reverse complement strand
AGCTGGGGCACGGGGACCCGGGGGGGGCAGGCCGAGACCTGCCAGGACGGCCGGCCGAAGCCAACCAGGGGAGAGGAGCAAGCCGAAGCTTGCGAGGGCACAGCGAGAACGCCGCGCGGGGACTGCTCGTCGCGAACTCCAGAGAGAGACACGGCAAACAGGAGGGGTCAGTCTTGCAGTCTCACAGCCATTGCTGAACCGACGACTCGCAAAACCGTAGTGGCTGGGGGGCCGTTGCATGTGCGCCGAGATGGCAGCTCACGCATGAAAGAACGTCGCCGAAGAAACGGGTGCCGTGAGGCAGATGCGCGTCGAGACACGCTTGGCTTCACTGAAGAAGTCGACGAGATCGACGACTCCTGGAGCGAGTTAGGGGCCATTGGGCCGTGGCGCCGGAGGACGTGGGTCGCGGCGGCGCTGGCGGTGCTCGCGCTGTCGCCATGCTCTTCCCTTTCGCGCTCGACGCCAGGGCGCCACGTGTCCGCCCCACACTTGAATAAAGTCTAGGGCGACTTTCGAGTGGACACGTGTCGCCCAAGGCGGGAGAGAGCCAGTCGGCCAGCCGCTGGATCGAAGAGTGTAGGCCACTTGCGCAGGAGCTGGAAATTCGGAAGTGCCATCGTAGGAAGTCCATCAAGACTCATGCGGGTTCTCGAAGCCATTATCCATTGCCCATAACTCTATCAAAATGATCTCTTTGTCCGGAGTCGTGGCCTCTGATGGTCTCACACACCTTCAAATCGCCTGCGCCTTT
The DNA here is from genome assembly GCA_023336345.1 of Pythium inflatum. Lineage (NCBI taxonomy): Eukaryota > Oomycota > Peronosporomycetes > Pythiales > Pythiaceae > Pythium > Pythium inflatum. The sequence goes on along the minus strand of JAADWR010000109.1, from coordinate 16,514 downwards.
GACCCATCCAGCCTCCTTGAAGCAATGACATTGGTCCGTGTCGCAGACAGCTCTCTGGTTCACCAGAGAACCACCGCCACAATTCGTTCTCTTCCAACTCCTTGTGCTCAGCGACAGCGTACGAGACGGCGAGGTCGACAGCCAACAAAAGCTCGCTGCTCCTAATACAGTCGGTTGGGTGTGTCCTGCCCAAGCCCAGCGTTAGGCGTCTACTGGTGGCCTCCACAGACTAAGTCAATCGGACATCCTGCCTGGAAGCTCTTACATCCAAACTTTTGGAGTGTATCTAAAGTTCGTAGCAACCTCTGCGTCTGCCGACTATTGTGGTCGAAAGAGCCAGTGCTTCTCCGGTCAGCTCGATAGTTGATCACATCGTTTGGTCTCTTGTCCTGGGTTGGCAAAGGTTCTTGTATCCACTGCGTGTCGCTTGCAGACGCCAGTGGTACTTGAATGTGGTCGCGACGTTTGCTTGGATCTCTTGACAGGATGATGGTACAGTATGCGTTTTGCGCAACGTTCTGTGCGCTTTCGCCATGGTTCCGAACGTCAAGCAATATTTTGAAGCGAGAGGCGCAGGCTCAGGCACCCGTTCTCTCAGCAGAGCCCTAGATTCGATCAAGCCTCTCAACCATTGTTCATGCAGTGGCAACAAAAAGGTTCGATATTTTATTAAACAGAGGGTTCGAATTTTCACTCCAACCGTCTCGAAACTGTTCTGGTTTCAGCTACAAGTCTCGCCCACGGTGCTGGAACCGCATTCCCTCATGAATGACTGGCTGCAGCTCCACATAGAGGGAGAGTCGAACGGTTCCATCTCTCCGGATCTCCCAGCGTTCCTCGTTCCGAGCCAAAGCAGCGTATTTCAGTCTCCAAGAATTGGACGCCTCAGTGTTGCTCAACCACACACCGAGTCTCCAAACCCACTGAGGAGCACAAAAGCACTTGGAACTGCATAAAAATTGTCAATCGAGTGTCTCCGCGTCCAGGCACTAGCCACACGGCTGACCGAAAGCCGGAATCTTCTTCAGGTCCACTGCTTGGCAATGGAATCGTGCCACGCTGGATCACTACAAATGCGGTGATCCACCTACTGGCTACGTATTCGGGAGCCCGGTTGGTTCCTTGGGGGCCTCGCTTGGCAGTGTTTCTGCGGTGGCCCAGCAGCGGCGCCCCTGTCTATCGTATGTTGAGCAGTATACTGAGCGTAATGGACTTCAGATTGTTTAGGGACGTTTATAAGTACACGACGTAGAAACACAAACGATCAGTGTGACCGCGCGGCACAATGGGCCTTGAGACTCGGTGTGTGGCACCAATCGACGCCGAGGAATGCGGAGGCGTCAAAACCCGGTGCGTGGACATCCACGGCACTCATGCGGTCGTAGAGCTTGCGGTACTTAAGCGCCTTTATCGCAAACAGTGCGGCGTTTCTGGTCGCTGGCGCGTCTCCTGCTGGCGACGATGGTGCGCTTGCAAAGAGCTGCTGCTGGACGTTCGCTTGCGACCGCTGGCGGTACGCGTCATCTTGGAAGTATATGGTCAGCCACCGAGGCGAGATGGTCGACGGAGACGCTGCGAGCGGCTGGAGACCAGCAAGCGATGGCGACGGCGTGGTCTTCATGGGGATCGTGGCGTTGTAGTTGTGCGGGCGTTTGCAAAGTGGGCAATGGGACGCACTGGAGAGCAAGTATCCAGCGCGTTGCGGGACCACCCACTGCCAAGTTCCGCGATTGCGGCAGCCGTGCCCTCTCGCTTTGCCCTGGAAACAGAACGGTTTCGCTGATAAAATCGCGCCTAAAAACCTCTCAACCACCATCACCCTTCATAAACGTTCGGTAGTAGGGGCGCTGCTTTGGCGAATCCAGTCGCCGGTTTTGAATTGTCATTCTCGCTCTTGTTCAAGCAGGTCGGGTGCGTTGGGAACCAGGGACCTCTTGTTGTTGCACACATACCAGAGGCACCACGTCGGTCCCCACAATTGTTCTTTCCGTATATACAGAGAACGAAAGAGTTTTAAATCCGTGGCTGAACCCATCGGGGGCAAGAGCTGTGGGGATGGGCAGAGAACACTGCCCGAACGCGTCAGTGAGAATGATGGACTGAAACGACTGTTGGAAATTTTTAACACAACCAAACTGATTGTTCGTTCCGACCGGCCAGCAGCTGACCAACTAGCATACTGAACGCAAGAGTAAATCACGGCAGCACGACGACCGACCAATCTCGCCTGGTCAGCACAGTTTAATTCTGGGTCTCGCTCGCCATGGCAACTGTGTCTATCCCAGGGTCTACAACCTCTGAAATCAGATAGTCAATTTCAACCTCACGAATCTCCCTTTCTGTTCGAGGCGATCGTTAGAAACGACGGTTCGCTCCGGCCGGCCAGTTCCTCATCAATTGGTATAGTTTGTTCAAGTGAGATCTCTTCCAACAGCACGACCGACCAACGACATCCCATCTCTTCGGGTCAGCGATGACACTGACCTGACGATTCCAACCGACCGCGAACTTCTGCTTTCCAGTCCTAACAAGTGGTTGATATTTAGTCCCAGGCAAACTCGGGCAATGGAAACGGGTGGTGGTGGCTCAGCACGAGACGATCACTCACATCAGGCGCCGCCTTTCTGTACCCGTCTATGCTTCTGTGGTCGCGGGCCAGTGGGCTAAAAGACATTGCCCAATTGTCTGCACCTCGAGTGTATCCCACCTCTATGATCGCAGGCGCTGGGTGCTGTTGTCGAGTGTTGGAGAGCGTCACAGCCTAGTGCTGCATAGTGTCTGTAGCCCCCCCTCTTTGGCGCGACGGTTGCTGGGTGTGGACCTTGGACGGTCGGCAGAACCACGGGACTTCCCTTCGATCGGTCGTGTTCCTGACCCTATGGACTGCTACTCTTCGTATCCACTGCCTGGTCATGGCATGTCGCCGGTACGTTGGTAGCGTACCGGCACAAAAGACCGGGCATCTCGGTAGATCGTGTGGTGAATCCTTGCGCATCCAAACTAAAATAGGTTGGTGAATATTCCTACGAGTCTCTACCTTTTCGCTTCCCACTGAACGGACAGGGGTCTCATCCTCTTTGGGAACCGACGCAAGAACGCGCCGTAGACTCAAATAGCGAGGTCGGTCGCGCTAGACGCTGTAATGATCTTGGTTTATGTATACCAAGACGGTCCGTCGCAATGGTCGGGACGTCAGTGCAGGGAATAACACATCAATGTTGTCTTACCAGGATCAAATCGTGAAAACGATTAGATTTTTGTTGGGTATTCCAAGTGCCTCTGCCCAGATTGCAGCGGTGGACAGCGATAACGCACTGGCAAATCCAGCGTTATCGACAATCAGCTCAAGCCGGCGAACAGCAACGTGGGTTGCGAGGCGAGACCTTGTGTCTGTCGTTGATACAGCGCAGCGTTGAGATGATACGGAGGCACGCGTCGTTTTTACAGCACGTGGCTATGCGCGCCGCCCACTTTACGCTCTGCTGTGGTTGGATCCAATCGTGGGACTGCACCACAGTTGCATCCACCATGACTGGAACGATCGCAGACGGGACCAAGCACTTCTAGTCTCTTTGAAGCACTTCCCTCGCAAACTCGTTTGTAGTTCACAAGGCTACCAAGCCGTCAGGTGGGGACGTAGGAACCTGTGGAAACGGATGGAGATGGAGATCCACAAAGAAGCTACAAGTGTTGTTCTTCATAACCGTTTCGAACTGCGTTTCCGTGCCCTGCTCAGTTCTTTGTTCCGCAATCGTGCTTTGTGTTGTGCACCATTAACCGAATGCCCAGGACTTCTCTACGAAGCCTCCAGTCTCCATTTCTACCAGCAACACCCATGGCGTGTCAGTCCGCTACGTTCAAGACGCCTCCTGCTCCCACTGCCAACGCTCCGTCGACAAGCGACGTCTCACCACGCCGGTTCAAGATCTACTTTCAGGACGACGCAGTGCGTGAGCGCTCGGAAGGGACTGTGCGGCAGCTGCTGAAGGACGCAACGACGGCGACGACGGACAGCAGCAGCAATACGGCGCTCCTCGCGAAGAAAGCACTCAAGTACCGCAAGGTCTTGGACCGCATCGAAGGCGTGGACATGACGTCGCCTTCGTTCAACGCGTCCAAGTTCCTGGGCGTCGATTGGTGCAAAACCCCGGACCTCAAAGCGTACTGCGACAGTCAGCAGTAAAGAGGTAGTGTCCATGGGCTCCTACGAGGAGCTTGAATAGACGTATTATCCATTCGTATAGGTTGCAGTTCAGCATGCGTGAGACTTGAAACGTCTTGTGGTACGAGACTTCAAATGAACTGGAAGCTTTTCAAAAACCACTGCCTGGCAATGGAATTTGTGTCATGGCTCCACCCTCCAACTACGGTACCTCTACTATTCCATCGTTTGATTGGGTTTGGCAGCGCAATGGAGTCATTGGATGGTTGAAAGACCTCTCGAACTTTATCGCTTCAACTTGCTCACGTGCCTCGTGTCCCACGAGCACAAGACTCAAGGGATGTCTGGCGCTGACGTTGCGACGCCAACGACGCGTGCCACACGCTGTCTCTGCAGCCATGTCCAGACTGACGTCAGCGTCTCTGCACCGAGTTGACACAGGCAAGAGACGGGCGCTGCAACTGCAACACCGGAAACCCCTTGTTGTGCTGTCAGCACGATCACCAACCTAAGACCAAGAGGGCTGACTCAATCGGGCCATGGCCCGCGTGCTGAAACATTGGCCGACCAAGCAGGTGCTGGAACAACCTCTTTGAGACCATTCCCTCGAAAATACGATTGTGAATAGCGCTGGAACCGACCCGAATATAGTTATTGTGAGACCTTTAGAATATAATAGTGATGCAAAAAACGATCTCGAGCAAAGAAGCTACCACATCCTTCTTCATAACCGTTTCGAACTGCCTTGCACCCCTGCTCAAGCGCTGTTCTGCGCCACCGTCTGTTGTGTTCTGGCGCGCTGCGAGCGGAATCTCAACGAGCTCCTCCACGCCGCTCTCGAGGACGCCAATGGCGACTCAACCAACGCGATCCTCGCGCGCAAAGCGTTACGTTATCGTCGCATAATTGAGCGCCTCGACGACGCGATGGTCGACGTTGATGACCCAACGTTGCACGTGGCAGCGTGCCTAGGCGTGCACTGGCAGTACAGAGACTTGTAATACATAGCCACACATGGCTCGATCCCTGTTATTTCAGCCAACAGAGTCTGAATTCTCGACCGACCGAACCGTACGATACTCGTACCAAGTGGCGCCGACCGACCGTCGCAGCGGTCATTCCCTTCTCAGAACCTCCATGCATGCTGTATTTCATGCCTCGAACCAAGAAACAACTTGAACGGGCGGCATTTTGTGTCGCCGTAGCACTCTCGGAGACTAATGTTCCATGTCCGTCTCAACTGTGCAGTAGCCCAGGGTTCAGCAGTCCGTACTGAACGGTGTGGATGCGTGATGGCTCTTTTGCTGAGCTCGTGGAAAATCTGCGTGTCTCTACGCACGCGCACAGTGGTCGGTCGCGTTGGTCCGCTCGAGTATCTTCTGTGGAGACCGCCGGTGCCGCTTCGGCTCCGGTCGGTCGTACGAACAAGAACGAGTGGTCGGTCGTGATCCTGGCTACTTTATGTACTAGACTTTATAGCGAGCGTCCCATCCGCCCATGTGGTCGGGGCGTCAACTGAGCCATCCATCATACCGCCGTCTCCACGCACCTAAATGTACCGAAGAATGTATGGAGAACGGGGCAACTGCACTCGGCCGGTCGGGACTGATGCCATAAACCTGGGCTGCGACTGTGGTCGTCTAGAGGAGCACTGAGTTTCAGTGGCTAGCGCCATTTTTATGGCCGCTCGCCCCGAGGTTCGAAACCTCTCTCTTTCGATATTTCGCTCCAGAACGCCATGCAACCGGCACTGCGGGCCTGTACGTCAGACCTCTCATCGCTGATAATGCTGGACTCGTCGAGCTGCAAACTGCTGAAAGGAGCTGAAGCTGAGCTAGAGGCTCACGCCGAAGCGCTTACTTGTCCATTCGAACCCTCAGGCCCACACAACACGCACCATGAAGCCCAAGAGCGACCAGACGCTCTACCGCGTGACCATCTATTTCCAAGACGACGCGATTCGGCGGGAGTCCGAAGCTGCCATCCACCACCTCCTCCTCGCGGCATCAAAAGCCGACGCCAGTTCCAACAGCAATACCGCCGTCATAGCCAAGCGCGCGCTCAAGTACCGCAAGATCCTCGGCCGCCTCGTCAGCGTCGACGTCACCTCCCCTGAGTTCAATGCGTCCGAGTTCCTCGGCGTCCAGTGGTGCAAAATCGAGAGTCTCCGCGCCTTTTGTGCCCGCGAAGACACAGCAAACCCCGACAAAACAAGGCAGGGCGGCGGTATTGAACGGCCGTAGCACGCAAGCATTCCCAGTGGCTATTCTATGTAGAGTGTACTGTCATCTAAAGTACACAAAGTCGCATCAAATGCACGTTTCCTGGCTCAACGGGTTGGCGAAACTCACCATGAAGAACGTGCAGAAGTGTGTGGCGTAGGACCCTGTACTGTGTGTTCTCTGCAACTGCTTTGCTTTGTGCTGGACAGACAGAAGAACACTGAGTGCGCGTCTTTGGGAATGCAAGAGTCGACTGATCAGGGTCGGTCGTCTCAGTTATACCGCCGATGCTGGAGTTGTATAGAAGAGTCCGGAGTGCCAGTCGGTCGGAGCACGGTCCTGTTGTTTTGACCGCGGGCAAACGGCTTGGACCAGGTGATCCTAGTCCAGGCCATGGCTTCCGAGGACCGACCACCGCCGACGGAGTGGATAGTGCGTGCAAGCCAATCCACAGCTTTTGGGGACATTTCGCGAGGCCACACTGTGGTGTGAGGCGGTACTACACGATTTGAGGAGAGAGCATACTCAGATTATGAGTACCCAGGAAAGGCCCAGGGAAACGGCGTTTTGTGTCTTGAAACAGTTTCGAAAGTCTCCTCCTCCCCTCTCGTTCCCCAGTCCGTGCGATTGTTCTCATCTTCAAGCCGCTGCATTCTTCACGTTCCTACAACTCCACCTGCGGTCATACGTATCACCCATGCCGTGCAACAACAGTGTTGGTTTGGGCTTGGTTGAAACGTTCTGGCATCTCTGTGAACAAGACGATCGAGTAACGGTATACCCCATGATCACACTCGTTTCAATACTTCCACAACGCTCCAAACACACAAGGGACGTCTTCACTCGGTCGGGCAAGCGAGCAAGTTGCATGCGCTGACCCATTGCGGATACCTGCCAAAATCGATGTTGAAGTAGGATATGGCTACACTTGGGTTTTGTGTGTGTGTGATGAGTGCCCTGTGAGAGCAAAGAAAGCGGGAGAACTTGGGTTGCACGTTATATGCCTTCGTAATGTCCCCCGCCATAGTGCTGGAGTAGTGCTTATCTAATATCCACAGTTGAGGCCGCCAACACAACGCGTTCTTGGTCGGTCGGACTCAACAAACCGACCGTCTCGTCGGTGGACCCTTCTCACAGCTACAGTGGGACGCCGTGCCTGTCGCTAAGGCCCATCACTGCGCCGTCGTTACCGCACAGTTAAATGAGAAAAACGTATAGAGGACGTGGTCCCCGTGGTGGTCGGTTGGAGAAGAGGAAGCGCGACTACAGTACATTGTCTCGTGCGCTTGCAGCGGGGCTTCTTCCCTGGAGACTCATGACACAACCACTTGCGCTCTGTCAGTGAATATCCAGTCAGCTGGTCGCCCTGCGTCAATTGGAATCTCAAGTCCACTTGGATGCCACGGTGAACCAATGAGCGCCCCCTCGTGGCCGACAGTCCGAGACCGAAGCGTCTCAACACTGTGTGGTGTGTTGCCCCATGAGACATCAAGTCTTGACTCTGATACGAGCATACTGTGGAACCCACCGACTCACGGGTCTCCTGATGTAGCAGGACGTTTCGTCGTTCTCTTGTTCCGTCTTCGCTCCTCGCTGGACAGAAGGGGTTCACTTGATGCGTTTTTGTCAAGCTGACAAGGTCGGTTGCGCTAGACGCGTCCGATATCTCAAAGTTTGTATGCAAATGTCGCCATCGGCAGACGGTCGGAACACGATTGATTCCTTGTTCTCGAGGCAGTCGAGCCCACGTGTGGTGCAGATCTTCGCACCTTTTTCCACATGAAAAGTCCTGGTCTATTGACGCGACGCGCGTCACGCAAGGCCTCACGTTGCGGGTGCTAGGAAAGCTTGCTCTCATTCACCGGGTTTTCTGGATAGGTGAAGAGCGGGCGTCCAACGTTGCCACTTCTCCCAAACACAGTCGCAGTCGTTCCTCCACAATGAAAAATGATGAAACAAAGAATCTCCAGTAAGAAGTCCTCGGAAGTGCGGTATAAAAGCTACCGCACTTCATATCTTCAAATCGGTTTCGGGGCTACTTTGCACTGCCGACTAATTCGTTGTTTTGCGTCCCAGCTCCAAAACACGCCGCCACTCAAGCCCCACAGATGTCACCTCCACCACATTCGACTAATGTGCACAGTGCGCTGAACTCGCATGGTTCCGCGCCCCGCGCCGTCTCGTCTCGGCGTTTCACCATCTACTTTCATGACGATGCTGTGCGCCAACGGTCTGAAATAGCGGCGCGGCAGCTGCTCAAAGACGCAACAGATACGAGCGACGGCAACGGCAACGCTGCGTTGTTGGCCAAGAAAGCACTAAAGTACCGCAAGGCCCTGGACCGCATCCAAGGCGTCGACATGACGTCGCCAGCGTTCAGTGCATCCGAGTTTCTAGGTGTCGAGTGGTGTAAAACGTCGAATCTCATGGCCTTTTGTGATCGCCAACCATAAGCGCGTCATCATCTCGGGCGCCGACAAGTTCCACCACGACCACCTCGAGCATCCGACAGCATCCGAAAGCCAGGAGATCATTATGCAGGGCAACACCTTTTATTCGGCCGGGTTCCACGTCACGGTATCGCGCGCGGCCGTCAGAAGCTCGCGCATCATGCGCACGACCACAGCAAGGTCTTCATGTCAAACCTCTCGGTTAAAGTTTATGCGTGTGGTCATGAGCTCCTACGAGGAGTTCAACTATTGAATGTAAATAAGCGGTGAGAGGAAACGAGGCGCGTGCAATGGATCGTGAACGCTCTGTTCCCGGTCAACAGCACCTGACAAAAGTGTGCGGACCTACATCATACTGGTATGTTGAGAGCGGAAGCGCAAGAGAACCGCATTGTGTTCTGCAGGTATGCTACCAATGGTATGCAGGTGTTAGCACCCGCCCTCGAGTTGCACGATTCGTAGAGCAGACGAGGTCACGTCGAGTGATCATGCCCGTCCGAGAGGCATCACCCAATCCACTTGTGGTTCATGTCGGCGGCGTGAGTGGTGCAAGGTTTGAACAGGCGCAAGCTAATGACTGCACGTTGCATTTAGAGGTCTCTGAGCAGAATATTCAGATCGCGCCAGTCGGTCGGCGATGATGTTGAATTGGTTTGCGCGTCGCGATCTGCAATCTCAAGAGCAGTGTTTATCCACTGTACGCACGTGTTGCTAGTCTACGAAAGTGAAAGCACACCCTCACGGCCTTTCTGATCAAGTGTTCATTTGAGCAGTACCGTAACACGCCGTAATCTCTTCAACGCAGATACATGAGTGTTCCAGACAGCACACTACATGACCGCGACGCACTTTGCATCCGTGGGCGAGGAGCCTAGTTTACCACCCCCTGCGCCTGTCGAATCGTTCTGCTCGTTTAAATATCGTGTCGTCCTGAACTCCCTCATACAGTGTTCTCGTCTTCGCGTCTCTCACTCCCAGCGGTAAGTTGCGCGAAGAGTTTCTTGTATCCACTTTTGAGATGTAGCCATGACCAACTTCAACACCAGTATTGAGAGGGGAAACGGATCACTATTGAATATGAGAGGGTTCGCAGTATCAATCTTGCCGAAATCTATTCGAAGGCGGAGATGAGGAACGCTCTTGGTATCCTCCTGGACTGGCCTTGCCCAACTGATCACTTGACGTGGTTGCAGTCACTAAGACACGCCGTAAATACTGGTTCATTCTATATTCTGCGTCCTTGGGCTTTGATCGCAAAGACGCTCATGTCGCGGACCGATGCTGCTCCTCTCTCATCAGCGTTCCTTCCGTGGAAGATAACCACTGTGCTGAGTGTCGTTGTCGACCACGACGACGAGGCCGCATCCGTCCCGGTCGACCCACTTGATGATGACCGAGACGGCAACATTGCCCGCAGTAACGGTCACTACGTACGGATCCAGTACCACGACGAAGCGCCACGCGAGTAAACGCAATGCCCGCACGCTCATCCATACGGCTGTTGACGATGCCAATGCCAACACAAACAACGCGATCCTCGCGCGCAAAGCTGTTCGGTTTTGCCGAGTCCTCCAGCGCATGGAAGTAGTGCAGGTCGGCGTCGAGTGGCAACATGTCGAGAGCGGCTCCTAGCCATGCTATGAACAATAAGTAGAGTCCTATAGCCTCTCATTTCGAATTCAGAAACACTGATGCTGAAGTGCATTGTGGTGCACGTGATCTGCAGCCATCGGTCGAAAGAAGTCCTATTTGTCATGGTGTTCCATCCCATTCTCTTACGATAGAGACAGGTCCTTACACATGTTCACTGCCTGCTATACGACAGCTCATAGCACGAGCAATGTCAAGCCGAGCAGAGCAGACGAGGCCGCCATGTGGTGTGATGCGACGCCGTCCATTTGGTTGTCAAACCTTGGTAGGTATCCTCAGCTGTGCAGTCGTCGAAATCGTCGCTGTCGCGTGTGATTTGGTGCGAGACACTGCACGTGTTTTCGCCGTGTATTCTACACTTGCTGCCACGTCATAATGTGTACTGCGATCGCGACCACTCATCGAATGCCGTCGTGTATCCGATGGACTCATCACCGCACAGACCGAATCGCAAGGGACGGAAGGAGCGAGAGTGGACTCCATTGGTATGCAAGTGTCAACAGTGCTCTCTGCGTGTGACAGTGGTCGAATCGTTTTGCGTGCTCGGGGGATCATAGAACAGACGAGACCGCGTCGAGTAATGAAGCGCGTCCGACTGATCGCAGGTGGTCTATAGTCAACTGCGTGAGTGGTGGTCTTTTCGAACAGGCGCAAGCCAATGCCAGCACGAGTTTGCACCGTACATTCCAAGCCTCAGTGCGGAATGTTCAGATCGCGCCAGTCGCACAGGACGATGCGGAATTCGCTCACGCGCTGCGACCCACAGTCTCAACAGGGGCGTGTTTCTACTGTCGGCAATCTTCAAGCGTTCGGAAACATCGTGGCACCAACTCAAGCCTACCACACCACCAATGTCTGGCGAAAGCACAGGCACGTGGCCTTTCTGAGTGCTGATACTAACCGTCCCGATACACGCCGATCGCATGCACCTTGCGCTCAAGATCGAGCGGCTCGTCGGCCCTGTTTTGCTCCGGCGCGCTTCTGCTTGGCACACCAGTTGTTCCACTGGTTTATTCATTAGCACCTTTGTAGGTGCTGCCTCCGACTGCCACGGCACTCGATTGACACAGCAGATAGCGTTCCTGAATGAATTGTATCGATGGTTGACTTCAATCTCAGTTGACAGGCAGAAATAATTGTCTGTCGGTCGAGCCTTTCGGTTGCCTTCGTTTGCCTGTCGATGCTGACGAAACAAGGATGCTGTGACTGTGCTTGCCGTCAAGCGGTGCGCAGTGTCTACTTCTGCAGACGAGGCGATTCGTGCTTGCCAGCCAACCGTCGGCCCACACATTGAACCAACGCGAGCCAATCACCGCATGTGTTCGCACTGTGAGTTCAGTCGCTCTGTCACGAGTGTCCAGATCACAACCGCGGCTCGAACACGTCCAATCCCACGTGCACAATCGCCTGGCCTTTCTGACCAAGTGTTGATACCCACAGTTCAGAAACACGCCAAAATCTATTCGAAGTCGGAGCTTAGAGGAACATTCTTTGCAGTATCCCCATTGACCAAGACGTGTTTGACCAACCTGACTACCTAGAGCGCCCGCTCTACGCATCAAGTCGTTCGCTTTGTTCAGTCGTCATTCCACATTGCACCTCGACGTACCGAAAGCATCACCACGACTGTATCATGTCACTCGCCACCACTGCTGCTACTCCCATCATTCCTTCCGTGGAAGACATCGTCAGTATTGGCCACGACGAAGAGGCGGCTTCCGTCCCGGTCAGCGCCCTAGTAGAAGACAACGTCGACGACGTCGCCAGCACCAACGGTCACCGTGTCCGGATCCAGTACCACGACGAAGAGCTCCGCGAACGCTGTGAACGCAACGCCCACGAGCTCCTCCAAACGGTGTTTGACGATGCCAGCGCCAACACCAACAACGCGATCCTCGCGCGCAAAGCGCTGCGGTATCGTCGGATCCTCCAGCGCATGGAAGAGAATCACGTCGACGTTCATGACCCGTCGTTCAACGCATCGGCGTGCCTAGGCGTCGAGTGGCACCGCGTCGAGAGCGACTGATAGGCTGTCGCCGTTATCATGCTATGAACAATATCAAGTTCAAGAGGGACTCTGAAGCCTCCGACATTGAATGTACACTTGTGAACATGGAAAATCCTATTGTAAGCTCATTCTCGTCTCTCTGTGCGAAGCATTCGACTGCCGTTGGAGAGTGGTCATGGTTACAACCGACAACAGGCGAGCCGAGCAGACAGGGTCGCGACGTGTGGTCAAACGCCGCCTGTCTGGGTGTCAACCCGTGCTGGGTGTTCACGGCTGAACAAGTCAGCGAAACCATCTCAGTCGTGTTGGAGGCTTGGTCTCTGGAGGTACGACTCGAACTGTAGAAATCCCAGCTTCTTCACCACAGGGGTCTTTTGTTACGCCGCCCACGGGCTTTGGACCTTGGGGCTCACTTACCCACCTCACGTCTCACGTCTCAATGTTATTGTGCAGCCACACACCACGGCCTGACTCCTATCGCCGTGTGGAAATGTACCCTTGATCAACTTCAATATGCGACCTGAGATCAGTGTGCAACACGAGAGGATCATCCGAATCCTAACTTATTGTATTGATCGGGTCCTGCAATCCCAAACTCACAGCCACTTGGCCTTTCTGACGCCATGTGAATACCTACAGCCCGAAGCCATACGCAATTGACCTAATGTAGTAGTCGAGTCTTGCAATCCCACAGTTACGTGGCCTTTCTGAATGGTACCTACAGTGCACGAACACGACGTGCCACTAGACGTCGGGGAATTCGTTCTTGTTCGTGCCACGAAAACGAACGATTCGCACTAACTTTGTTTTTCAATCTTCCGGTGGTCGATCATCGCAAGACACGCACCAATTACCATAGCAACGTGACTTCGGTCCGTCGTCCAAGTCGAAATTCCTGCTGGAGCAAGGTCAAATTCACCTATTGTATTGATCGCGTCCTGCAATCTCAAGCCGATAGTTACTGACTTGGACTTTTTCGTACAGTGTGGATACCTACAGGCGCCAAAAGCTATATTAAGTCGGGCCAGAGAACGTTCCTCGTATGACCAACAAGCGACTGGCTTTCTCGACAACCTCAGGACGCTGTGTCGTAGCCACTGCGGCCTTTCGTACGCAGTCGCTCTGCGGATCCGTTCGCTATTCTACATTGTGCCTCCACGAAAGAACGTCGACGCCACCCCTTCTCCACTCTCATGTCGCTCCCTGCGGCTGCTACGAGCGTGCCTTCCGACGGAGAAAACGTCAATGTCCAAGCGACGACGGCAGCACATGTCGGCCCGCTGGAAGAGGATACAGTCCACGAAATCAGTAGCACCAGCGCTCCCCGCGTACGGATACACTACAACGACGAAGAGCTCCGCGAACGTTACGAACGCAACGCCCACGCCCTCTTTCAGACGGCGTTTGACGACACTAATGGCAACTCAAACAACGCGATGCTCGCGCGCAAAGCTCTGCGCTACCGCCGGATCCTCCAGCGCATGGAAAAAGCCCAGGTCGACGTCCACGATCCAGAGTTCAATGTATCAGCGTGCCTCGGCGTCGAGTGGCATCGAGTCGAGTAACTAGGCTCTTCTACTATATGTAGAATAAAAAATCTGCTGTCCCAATGACTCAGCAGCCATACAGTTCACGTTCGTGCACTAGAGCGAAAGCTGACGGGCGATTTCTCCTATGCATAATGAGTGGTACTTTACAGTAGAACCATCGAGTGCTAATCCCTAGGAAAGCTCATTCTCGTCTCTCTGTGCCAAGCATTTGACTGCAGTTGGACTATGGGCTATAGTTTCGGCCTGCGCCGATCAGAGCAGACGAGACCGATGTGTTGTCAAATACCGTCATTTGATTGCGAAAAGCTGTGCGAGGTATCGGCCGCAGACCCGCGACACTGAGGTTCTGCGTTTCGGAGTACGCGGCTGCGCATTTATTGAGAAGAAGTAGTCAACGAGCAAGAGCGATCTCGATTAGTATGCAGATGGTGCCCACCGCCCACAGCATGTGACGGTGGGCGAACCACCTTGCGATCTAGGCCCCGAAACGCGAAGCACACCAGGCGGCAAACCCTAGAACATGAAGATTTCACGTAGTGTCCTAAATAAATACTAATACATGGCGACACCCACGAGCTGTAGGTCCTGAGGCTCCCTTGCCAATCTCTCACCTCGACGCTGTTGTGCTCCGATACATTATTGCGAGACTGCCCAATTGAGCAGTCTCAATGGAAGGCGTACCCATGATCAACTTCACCATGATCCTTGTATCCTAACCTATTGTAGTAGTAGAGTCCTGCAATCACAGATCTCACAGTTGCTTGGCCTTTCTGACGATGCGTGGATACCTACAATCTGGGATCACAAGCGGGTTCTTGGGACCGCAAAAGTTTTTGCAGTGGGACTGAAGGAGCGTCTCGTTGGTGGCAGTGGAACTGATTGCGTTCGAGCTCTTACAACTGCGACCTCGTTCGTGCCACAGAGTTCCATTAGTTGCAGATCTTCGCGCCAATCACTGCTCGTGTTCGAGCAAGCCAAGTTCACCTATTCTAGTGATCGAGTCCTGGAATCCAAATGCTGCGTGGCCTTGCGACCCTGTGCCGATACCTACAATCCACGAACACGCCACAATCGATTTTTAGAAAGGAGAACGTTCTAGACGGTCTCCCTCATGACCAACACTCGACAACCTCAACCGTGCGCGTCGCGCTCGCGCTCGGTGCGCTCGTCATTCTACATTGTGCCGCCACGCACCAAAGCCGACACCACCACTTGATCCGTCTCATGTCGCTCATTGCGACCGGTGCATCTACGAGCGTTGCCTTCGTGGAAAGTCAACACGAAGCGGCCACGTCCGGCTCGGTCTATACGCTAGAACCAGACAACTTCCATGGCACCTGCAGCCCAAACGCGCACCGCGTCCGGATACAGTATCACGACGAAGAGCTCCGCGAGCGCTGTGAACGCAACGCCCAGGAGCTCCTCCAAACGGCTTTTGATGACAGAAGTGCCAATGCAAACAACACGATCCTCGCGCGCAAAGCGCTGCGCTATCGCCGGATCCTCCAGCGCATGGAAGAAGCACGCATCAACATTCGCGACCCAGCGTTCAACGCGTCCGCGTGCCTCGGCGTCGAGTGGCACCGCGTCGAGTAACTAGGCCACGTTGTGTAGAACTATTTGTCGTCGGATCCCTCCCACAGTATATATTCGTCTCCTGTGAATAGTGATGTTGAAGTTGATTGTGGATGCACCTTTCTCCCATCGTTGAACTCGTTGCCGACTTCGATTCCGCTCTCCTGTGGTGGCGGTTGGATACTCACATTGGTGACCGCGAATGCAGCATACTGGATTAGAGTAGCGGAGTCATGAGCCCATGTGAATGTTCATTCGTCAGTCGTTTGACCTCAGTTCTGCCAGCCCCGAAACTCGGGACAGACCACAGTTTGGGAGATCCCCAGCAGAGCAGACGAGGCATTGACGTGTGGGTCAATCGCCGGAATCGTTGCACATATCCGCGGCTCTCGGAGGCAGTGAAATCGTCCATGCCATCAACGAAGTGAATGCACCGGATACTGTGTATTGATGTACTGTGCCCACCGAGGCTCTCGGGTAGCGCGACGAGTGACACAAGTGAATTGGCTCGTCGTACGCAAGTATGCGAAGGCCATAGTCGCACCACCGAAACACTGTACACGAATCACATAGCACGACGAGAAGCTCTGCGAGTGCTACCTCCTCCTGTGAGACCAGTTACAGACATGTTGCCTTCGTTACTGTACCAACACCACGTACTGAGATTATCGTTGTTGGTCGCTTGCAAACGTTGCCATCCTGCAGCCAACTCCATCCCAACGCAAGCCAGGTTTCTGTTGTCTGCCATCTCTCTGGGGCGAGCACGTGCCTCCAGTTTGTGTTGGGAAAACGCGCACGACCCACCACAGCCCGAGCGATCCCAAGCACAGCAGACGAGACTGTGTCGTGTGGAGAAACGCCGCCAACTGGTCGCTACTCACCGAATCAGCATTTTGT
>JAADWR010000108.1:0-17430 GCA_023336345.1 Pythium inflatum | reverse complement strand
GGGGAATCCGAACGAAGCCGCGTACTTTCAGTACATGCTCAGCTACTCGCCGTACGACAACGTCAAGGCCCAAGCTTACCCAAACGTCCTCGTGACGAGCGGTCTGTACGACCCTCGCGTGGCCTATTGGGAACCAACCAAGTGGGTCGCACGTCTGCGCGATTTGAAGTGTGACGACAACGATGTGCTCTTGAAAACGGATCTCTCCGCAGGCCACTTTAGCTCGAGCGATCGCTATCAGTACCTGCGCGACAAGGCGTTCAACTTGGCGTTCTTGCTCGACCACGTCAAGCGCGTGCGTGACACCGACAGGAAGAAGCGAGACAAAGGAGTCTTCCATTGAGGAAGCGAAGGGGGAGATCTGAAATGAATGAGAACCCTGTCTTCATTCTGTTTAGCGCACTTTGCCCTTGAAAAAGCACACGCATCTTGTTTCTTAGTCCAGAAATCAGTTCTCGATCAAACTGGAACTCGCAACTAGTTCAGGAAGATCCCTTTCCTCCCAAGACACTTGGCGCATCGCTGCCCGCGCCCGACCGCACATTCTTCGCCTCCCAGGGATATTGGGCAACGTGTCCCCTTCTGCGTCGACGGTCACACTTGCTCGCAATCGCCACGCGACTTCATGGTGTCCGCGCATCACAGCGAGCCGTAGCGCCGACGTGCCAACAGTATCAGTCGCATTGGCGTCGACGCCGACCTGGAGGAGCATTTCGACGACAGCGAGTCGGCCGCGTTCAGCTGCACACATGAGTGCCGAGCATCCTCGCTGATCGAAGAGACCAACGTTTGCACCTGCTGGCAGCAGTTGTGTTGACACCTCCAGGTGGCCTTTCGCGGCTGCGACGATGAGCGGCGACACGTGCCGTACGAGATCAACGCACGCGCCATGGCAACTAACAGATCGACAACACTCTTGTGATTGTTCCGAGCTGCTAAATGCAGTGCCGACTCACCGTCTACTTTCACGTGATTGACGTCGACCGCATTGGTCGCCAACAACGCTGAAACGACCCCGACGCACCCCCACGCGCCCGCGTATAGTAAAGCCGTCCATCCATCAGTTGTCTCGATGTCAACGGCGACATCGAGCGCCAGCAGCGTCTCGACCAACTCGATGTCGCCCTTACGACTCGCGCGAAGCAGCGCCGTCTCTCCATTGTTGTTGACGTGGTGCACGTTCGCGCCGGACGCAATGAGACGGTGGGCGACGCCGACGCGACTTTCGTCCGCTGCACACGTCAGCGCGGTGTCGCCGTCGTCGTCGGTATGGTCGATTTCAATGCCGTCGACCGTTAGCAACAGCTCGACCACGTCCGTAAACCCTTTCCACGCGGCAATCGTCAGTGCCGTGTCGTTGTGATGATTCGTCACGTTCATGTCGGCGCCAGCGGCGAGTAACAGTCGGATCGTATCGATATATCCGTATTGAGCAGCTTGAATCAACGGCGGATAGCCGTAGGCCTTGACTCGGTTGACATCGGCTCCGGCAGCAACGAGGAGAGCCACAATGTCCGTGCGGTTGTCTTCGATCGCCCTGTCGAGCGCGTACCCCAAGTTCCAGTCGGCGTCCGCTGGGGCGTCGGCACTCAGGAGCGTGTCCACGACCGCTTCATGACCATGGTACATCGCAATCATGAGCGCCGAGTCGCCGCTCTCGTCCGCACCGGCCTTCAGCAGTTTCTTCGCGACATCAGGGTTGTTGCTATTACTCGCCAGCCAAAGCGCCGTCTCGTTCGTAGAATTGGTGGCGTTGACGTCGGCTTTGGCCTCGATCAACGCGTCGACAACGTCGAGATACTGGTGGCGGATCGCCAACATGAGCGCCGAGTTCCGATGGAGAACCGTATCGTTGGGATTCGCGCCGGCCGCAAGGAGCGTCTGGACGGCAAGTGTGTGGCCGCTATCGACCGCGTAAATCAGAGGAGTCCATCCGGACGACGCCGTCGCATGGACATTAGCGTGGGCCGTTAGCAGCGCATGGATCACGTCGGCATAACCGCGCGCCGCCGCCATCACCAGCGTTGTCTGTCCGCTCTCGTCGCGCTCTTCCACGGACGCACCATCGGCGAGAGCTTTCGCGACGCCTGCGATGTCGCCGGCTGCCGCAGCGGAGAGGAGGCGCGACGAGACTTGCAGCATTGGAGCTTTTTGTTGAATGGATTGCTGAGACTTTGGGGAAAATGCTTGGAGATCAACCGCGTTTTCATTGGCTGAAAGGATCTACTTGAGCCAATCGAACGACGCAAGAGTGTATGAGATTTCTCCATCATTCCCTCAAGGTGGCAAGAAACGGGACGCTTGATTGAGTGTTGAGGTTACAAGGCAACGCCGATCGTATCGTCTCCCAAGTCCACGGTGACGCAGTCGCGCAGTTGCCACACGACGTCGTCGTGTCCAAGCGCCGAACTTCTATCGAGCGCCGTTGCGTTGGTATCGACGCCGAGACGCAGGAGCTTGTCGACGACAGTGCGATGGCCACGTTCGACTGCACACATGAGCGCCGAGTATCCTTGGTGATCCACGTGGCCAACGTTTGCGCCAGCGGCGAGCCACACCGACACCACCACCACGTTTCCATTCGCAGCGGCTAGCAGCAAAGGCGACAGGCCATCGTGTCGTGCGAGATCAATGTCGGCGCCATTGGCAAGCAGCATGTCGACGACACCTGGGGGTTATTGCGCACCGCAACGTGCAGTGCCGACTCGCCATTCCGTTTCATGTGATTGACGTTGACCGCATTCGTTGCCAACAACGCATTCACGACTCGGACGCTCCCACATTCGCTCGCGCACAGTAGAGCCGTCCACCCATCATGCGTTTCAGCGTCGGGAGAGACGCCGAGCTTCAACAGCGTCTCGACCAACTCGAAATCGCCCGTGCGATTCGCACGAAGCAGCACGGTCTCGCCATTGTTGTTGGCGTGGTCTACATTCGCACCGGCCGCGACGAGACGGTGGACGACGTCGATGCGGCTCTCGTCAACCGCATACATGAACGCCGTGTCGCCTACTTCATCTGTGTGCTCAATGTCAATGCCGCCGGCTGTCAGCAACAACTCGACCGTGTCGAGAAACCCTTTCCACGCTGCAAACGCCAGTGCTGTGTCCGCGTGGTCATTCGTCTGGTTGACGTCGGCACCTGCGAGTAGCAGCACTCGCGTCGTGTCGGAAAAGCTGTACTGAGCCGCTCGAATCAGCGGTCGAGATCCGTCGGCGTTGGCACGGTTGACGTTGGCGCCAGCAGCCACCAGTTGCGATACAATGTCCACACGATTGTCCTCGATTGCAATGTTTAGAGCGTTCCCCAAGCTCCACTCGGCAGTTGCTGGAGCGTCGGGACCCAGGAGCACGTCGATAATCTCTTCGTGGCCATGGAACACGGCAATCATGAGCGCCGAGTCGCCGCTCTCGTCACGTGGTTCACGTCCGCACCCGCCTTCACAAGCTTCTCGACGACGTCCCGGTTTTCGTAATAGGATGCCAGCAAAAGGGCCGACTCTCGTTGGAAATTCACGGCATTAACGTCGGCCTTGGCCTCGAGCAACGCGTCAACAACGTCGAGACACTGGCGGCTTATCGCCAGCATGAGCGCCGAGTTCCTGTTGGTACCAGTATCGTTCTGGTTTGCGCCAGCCGCAAGGAGCGTCTTGACAACAAGTATGTGGCTGCTATCGACCGCGAAAATGAGTGCGGTCCACCCGGTCGTGGATGTCGCGTGGAGATCAGCACGAGCCGCCAACAGCGTGTTGACAATGTCGTCATAACCGCGCGCCGCCGCCATCATGAGCGCCGTTTGTCCGGTCCCATTGCGTTCTACCACGGACGCATCATCAGCCAGCGATTCTGTGACGCCGGCCGCCGCAGCGCAGAGCAGGCGCGACGAGACTTGCACAGGCATCGGAGCTTCTTGCATGGGGTAAGGAGACTTTCGTTGGGTGTTAACGCCGTTCCATTGGCGGAAACAGTTTTGATTTAAGCCAATCGAACAGCACCTCCATTCTCAATCATTCTCAATCATTCTCTCTCGTCTTGTCTCACATAAACGGGACGCGGAGACCGTGCCATCGTCTGCTCCGTAGGATCATGGCATCGTCCGGACCACGCCAGACGCTCTTGCTCTTTTGCAAGTTCCTCACGCACCGCGTGCGCACCGAGCACCTCGATCTCCTCTACACCATTGCGCTCGAGTTTCTCGAGTCGCCGCCGTGCTTTACGCGCGTTGACGAAATGCTCTACCGCGTGTTCCCGCTCGTGGCGATTCTCCCAATCGAAATCACGGACGAGTCGTCTCGAGCGAAAGCGGATCGTGTGCTCCAGCGCATGAGAGGAGATCAAGACGAAGGCGACCACGTGGTGCGAGACTTGGGCGCCGCTCTGTCCGATCGTATCACATTCAAGAACTGGGATATGCTCGAGCGCATTTACGGCGAGTTCAAGGAGGGCAGCGACCGCGCTCTCCGTGCGTTCGTGGCGCTGCAACCACAGGCTATTGCAATGATCCCAATGCGCCCAAACCCATCCACTCCCCGTGCGCCAGAACAAGTGTCTGCCCCGTCCAATCAAGGCGCCCGTAGCGACTCTTCCGATGACGAAGGTTTAACCTCCGACACGGACAAGGAGGAGACCACCGAAAGACCGCCAAACGCACTTGGTCGAGGCTACAAAGCCATGAGTCCGCAGCTGTTGGAAAACGCTCGGGTCGTGCAAGCTGAACTCAATGCAATCGAGGCCACTGCGCCATGGAAGCGCGTGTTTGAACTCTCCAAGATTGCGTACCCATTCGACGAGAACAAGCACCCCAAGTTCGCCCGTCAGTTGAGAACCTTTTGGAGCCGCTATGCACGGGCTGTGTGGCAGCGTCACTTTTGGTGTCGCGTTCCAGGTGAGCAGGCCAGCGACCATTGGGCGGCGAGGAAAGCCGAGAGCGAACACGCAACCCAATTTTTTTACCAAGGGCGTGATCGTTCCGCTCTTTCGAGAGTTTGGTGTGCGCTTCTTTACGACTTGGATGCTCTCCCCGAGCGAATCCACTGGTGGTGGTACCGCGAGTCGGTCGTGGATCTCGTCGAGATGACGAGAGTCGAGGGTGTCGAGTACAGTCTCCTCTACCTCCGGATGCAGAAACTCAAACGCTACCCGACACCACATCCACAGTTCTATATGAGGACATATCTGCGCACATCGCCAAGTCCGAGCATGTGGTCGATGCACAAGGAGGCCCGGCACGTTCTCCATGCGATTGCCAAGCATAAGGACGACATGAAGCCTCGGGCTCAAGGTTCTCGAACCGGGGGGCAGAAGCGATCACGCACAACGCGATCGAGTAGCGAGGAAGACGACAGCGAGTAATTTCGGTGCTTTGGGGCTACGCGATGGGCTCTTTAAATCAGTCGGAGGACATGCAGTAGGAAGTTTTATTTTTCCGTGTGAATAACCACGAAACCATCTCATCTTGTCCAACCATAGATTGAAAGAAGCCGCTACAGAGATCATCACTCTTCGCGTCTTGTCTCACATAGAATGGACAGGATCGACCTTCACCGAAAGACTTTGAACGAAACGACCATGGCTCCGTCGGGACCGCGGCAAACGCTCTTGCTCTTCTGCAAGTTCCTCACACACCGCGTTCGCGCCGAG
Organism: Pythium inflatum; assembly: GCA_023336345.1. Taxonomy (NCBI): domain Eukaryota; phylum Oomycota; class Peronosporomycetes; order Pythiales; family Pythiaceae; genus Pythium; species Pythium inflatum. The sequence goes on along the minus strand of JAADWR010000108.1, from coordinate 11,791 downwards.
CACCTCGATCAACTCTATAACATTGCGCTCGAGTTTCTCGAGTCCCCGCCATGCTTCACGCACGTGGATGAGATGCTCTACCGCGTCTTTCCGCTCGTGGCGGTTCTGTCGATCGAGACCACCGACGAGTTCGACAGTGACAGTCATGGTGCAGACGACGAAGACGTCAACGAACTGCGGGAGCTCGGTGTAGCTATCAAAGACCGCGTCGCCGTCAAGAACTGGGACTTGCTCGAACGCATATACAGCGAGTTCAAGATGGGAAGCGACCACGCACTCCGTGCATTTGTTTCGTTGCAACCGCAAGCTATCGCGATTCTCCAGGTTGGTCTGTGTGAGCCACTAGTGCAGGACGCGATGCCCGCGACCTCCCGTTTGAAGATGATTTCAGTTACGCGTTCCAATTTGGACGAAGTGGACGTACCAAAGCCACGCTCAGTTACAAGCCAACCACTCGCTTCATCTCCACCCGACAGCGCTTCTGACGTAATGGAGATTGTCCGCATTCTTAGAGCGGAGCAGACCAAGATTGAAACCACGACGCCGTGGAAGAGTATATTCCATCTGGTCAACATTACGTATCCGTTTGACGAGAAGAAATACCCCAAGATTGCCCGCAAATTTGTCGCCCATGTCGTGTGGGAGCGTGCTTTTTAGTGCCGTGACCCAGCAGAGGAGACGCGCCTACGGCAGCGAACCAGCGATCGAATGGCGGTTGATGTTTTTGCCGACACGATCATGACGCCGCTATTTGAAGCGTACCGCGCCACATTCTTTATCAACCTCGACAAGCAACCGAAACGCCACCAAAGGCGTCGCCTTCTGTCTCCGCTACATGCGCACGCAGGCATCTCGTCGCTGGCCGACGCCACACCCCGAGTTCCATGCCCGCGCGTACAGCCACAACCTCCAGAGCCCCACTATGTGGTCGACGATGAAGCGCACAAAGCACATCCACGACGCGGTTGTGCGTCGGCGTGCGATGGTCACAAAGGAATCGCAGGCGCGAAAGCGGTTGCGGTTCAGCTCGTTTCCAGCGACGACGAAGAGGACGAGTGATGGGCTGTGGTCGCTCGAGTTATGAGACCTCGTTTCGCAAGCGGAACGTTCAAAGGATTGTCACGACACAACCAGCACAGAACCGTTGTTTCAGTTGGAGATTCATTATCGACTGAAGAGACACGCTGAGCGTTCCTGGAACGGTGGTCTTCCGTTGATATTGGGTAGCTGACTGTCGCGATCTCCACCACTCGTCCAAATGCTTCTGGAGCTCCGGACACGATCGGCGCAACCTCGTGAAGTCGTTGGTGGAGGCGTCTTCCACGAGGGCATAGTGTGGGCGAAATACTTCAAGCTCGGGACAGTTGTCGGCCACGGACGCCAGAACGCGTGCCGCGCAGCCGACACGCGGTGTTGGGCAAAACCACAGAATGAGCGACCGAAGCCCCACCATTGCTCTTGTGTCACGCGAGCATTGCGTTCTCGAGCGCTCGGTAGTCAACACCGCTGAGAACCGGCATGTCCAAGCTCTTTATAAACGCACACGCGACGGACGCAGCATCCAGTATCTTGGAGATTTTTACGCAGGCATTTATCACGTCCAGACGGACCGGAAGAAACCGAGCCATGCGGCCGTCTCGAGTACGCGATGAACCGACAAGGTGAGCTGCCGTATCTCCGATCCGTCGTCTTCGAGACGCCGCGCGACGCGCCCAACATTCGCCGAGTTCACCACGCCGAGAGAACGCTTCGCGGCCTTGTTTTCAAACCACTCAGCGAGCATGTACCAGTGTTTACAGATCAAGCGAAGCAGTCGGAGGTGCTTCCTGTGTTGCTTCGGGTCGAACTTGTTTAGCACCCAGAGCCCCTCGACAGGAAATGGCGCCAAGAACGGAATGACGCGTTCCCGCAAGACTGGTGTCGGGATGCAAAATGTGTTTGGTGCTTCGTCTGTGTCAAGATCCTTCCACTGAAGTGTCTTCGTAGCGCGCCGAATCCGTCTTGCCTCGCGGGCATCGTCGACCTGCGCTTCACGTTTCATTCGTACCAGCGTTTTCGTGAATGCCGTGTGGAGGAAGAAGAATATACTGTGACCCCGCGCGGTGAAAGGTTCTCGCATCGGGATGATTGATGATGATTGACGGAACCGGCAGATGGATGGACGAAATAGGTTGGGCTAGCTTTGGAGACGGGTCCAGATCGCGACAATGCAAATTCACAACAAAGGTCTGCTACCTGTTGTGAGGAACCATGGCGAGTGAAGCAATGCAGCGTTCTGGTGTCAATAATGCGAAAAATTTGAAGCGAATACCGGGATGCCTAGCGAGAAGGCTATGCAATCAATCGTTCAATCTCGTCCACGACGTGCGTCGTTCGCACCATCGTCGACCACATACTGACCGAGGTCTGACTTTGGTACCCCGGGGTGTGATTCGTGAACCCCCGAGGCAGGGTTGGCTCGCGCTTGTTTGCTTGGGCCGGAATGTACTTGAGACAAGCATCGATGCCCACGGTCCGACTCATTTTCTCGAGATCCACGACGGGCGCTCGGTACCACCACCAGTAGAGATGGTCCTTCTGCGCGTCCAAGGCGAGGAAAAACTCGGCACCAAAAGTCTCAAAGACTGGGAGCACGACGTGTGACACAAACGCTTCCGTCGCCGCTCGCTGTCGATGTTTCCGGCGAAAGAACATCGCGCTCGGGAGCTCTCGAAGCGGTGACCAAAAGTTCCGTTCCCACACTGCGTAGGCGTGGCGTTCCCAGAATGCGCTAAGATTGTTGGCCAGCTTTGGGTACGCCTTTGCGTCGAATGGGTACACGATCTTCGTCACGTCAAAGATGTGGGTCCATGGACGAGAGGCTTCGGCTTGCTGTTGCGTCTGGTGGATGATCTCGGTTACATTGGCAGCGTCAATCGAGTCGACGCTAGACTGTGATAACTCGTCTTCTTCACTGTAGAGTGGCGAGACAAGTGGCTCTGGTTCGACTTCCACTCCACTATCGATGCCGTCGTCGCTGTCCGAGATCATGATAGCGTCCTCAGTTTCCGCGGCTTGGAGTGGCGCGACGGGAAACATCGAAATAGCCGCGCTTGACCGACTGACAAACTCTTTGATTGTCGTTTCGTCGCCAGTGCAAAAGTCGCGGTACATGGCCACGAGCCAGTGCCAGTTGGTGAGCTCGAGCTGATCGTGCAGTGCGACAAAGAGGTTTCGCATCGCACTGGCATCGAGCGGAGACTTTTCACTGACGCGCACGCGTCCCAAGAGTCCATGGGCGTACGCAACTGCAACTGGATCATCGTTAGTCACAGGGAGAACGGTGACGGTCGGGTATCCAATCGCCAGCAGCGCCTTGATCGTTGAAGAGCTCCGCGGCTTCGCGTGGAGCTCCACGACAATGCGCCGCAGCAACTCGAGGTTCTCGGTGTAGAGCCGATGCGCAATAAAGTCGCAGAAGAGCAGCAGTCCGTCAGCTGCGCGCGCGTGCGGTGGCATCGCCATTTGCTGACTGGCGACGATGGAAAGTGACTGCTCGGAAAAGGCTTCACTTGCCGTTTATAACCGTTACGAACCACCCATCAATCATCTGTGATCATTGAACACCCATCAAGCAGGGTCGCAGTTCTTCAGGTTGGGCACGTTCTCCACTTTGCTCTTTTTACTCATGAGCACCAAGCGACCCGCTCCAAGTCAAGGCGGCAGCGCCCGCACGGCGCGGCTCTTTCGCCGCACGACCAAGATGCTCAAGTGGGGAGGCCTTGAGACCGACCGGATGTCGTCGCCGCTGTCGACGTCGCTTCTGCGCAATAGCATCTTTCCGTTTCTCGCGCCGCTGTCGACGTCGCTTCTGCGCAATAGCATCTTTCCGTTTCTCGCGCCGCTGCCGGCGGATGCGAGTTTGAAACTCGAAAACTTTCGAGCCCACGAATACAAATGGGAGCTCGCTCCGCTCCGTCTGGTCTGTAAGCACTGGTACAAGCTCGGGCACTGGTTTGAGACGGAAGCGGAGAAACGAGTGCTCAATGTCGACGAGACGAAAGACCTCGTGCGCCTCACAAAGCGTCTCGAACACGATGGCGAAGCCATTGTGCAGCTACAAGTGCGCGTTTTCAAGGACCCGGTCGGCTCCAACGTGTAGCTCGGTTTCTTTCACTGTGTCCGGAACATTGTGCGATTGTTTGTCGGCACCAACGGCGCTGAATTCCCGAAGCTGCTCTGTGCGGCATCGAAAGCCTGTCCACAAGTCAAAGCCTTGGTATTATCCACTTACGGCGATGCTTTTGACCACAGCGCGCTGCTCGATGCGTTGCGTGGTTGAAGAGCAACGGCGAGCTCCGATCGCTCGCCATTTCACAATGGTTGATGTACACTAACGACTTCAATACGTTTGTGAAGCAAGTAGCGGCGACGTGTCCTCAGTTGGAGAGGCTCCATTTGGGACTGCGTACTAGTATTGTGGCTTATGTCCCCGCGCCGGTGTGGGCGACAGTATGCAGCATGTGTCCCAAGCTCGAAAGGAACTTGGATTGATGGTGAGTTGAAGTGGACGAAGCATGTGGTGGCGAGTGCAACGGCAGTGGAAGCGCGGTGAGTACATATGGATGTCTTTGTCCCAGCGCTGGATATAATAACATTCACAATAACTACTTTTGCTCCATATGCGTCCGCTCCATCAGGGGCATACCCACAGCTGGAGAGTTCTTGGCCGATGCGGTTTGACGGATCGGCAGACCCGTCAGAGACCATCGCATCGTTGTCTCAACCTCGCTCAACCCACTTTGGGTAAGCGCAGCAACGATAATGAATAGGTCCCGTATTTTGATACGCAGACAACATATGGACGTTTCGCTTTTAGTCACTGGCGCTATCATCGCTCATGTCTTCACTCGCGCGTCCGTACTGGATATCCCATTCCCACGAAACTTTTTGATTGCAGCCGCGACGTGCGCCGTCCGTTTCAATTTCGACCACATGCTCGCCGAGACCGGTGCCTTGTTCGTTCGAGAGGTGTTAAAGAATCCTCTTGGGACTGCCGGTTCGCGTTTCATGGCTTGGGTCTGGATATACTTGAGACACTTGTCAAGGCCGACGGCCCTGCTCATTTTCTCGAGATCGACTAGAGGCTCCTGAAACCACCACCAGTGACTACGCTGTCGTTGCGTATCCAACGTCACGAAAAACTCGGCACCGAACTCAGTATAAGCCGGCAGGATCACGCGCTTGACAAATGCGTCGGTTGCAAACTGCTGGCGGACCTTGCGTTCATAGTAGGGCGTTCCACGGACCTCTTGCTTGACCGGATAAGGCGACCAAAAGTGTCGCTCCCAAACTGCGCGGGCGTGCCGCTGCCAGAACTTTCGGAGGTTCACAGCGAGCCTCTTGTGGGCGTGGGCATCGAACGGGTAGACAATGTTGCTCACGTCGAAGAGCTGCTCCCACGGCGCCGTCCGCTTGATACGCTCACAAGCACGTCGGATCGTCACGGCGGCACTGTCTTCTCCGCGTGGGTCGAACCTATTCGAACTGGATGAGTTGTCGTCAGTCGAGTCGGAGCTCGAGGAAGCGGCCTGTGGCTCTGGCTCGATTTCCATCTTCTGATCACCATCAGGCTTGATCGCCTTCTTTCCATCCGTTTCTTCCACCTTCAGCGGAGTGATGGGAAACACTGCAATCGCGGCACCGCGCCCGTTGACAAATCGCAGGATCGTCGTCTCATTCCCCGCGCGAAAGTCGTAATACATCGCCACGAGCCAGTGCCAGTTCACGAGCCTGATCTCGCAATGCAGCGTCGCGTAGAGATCGCGCATCGCGATGACATCCATTGGACCTTCTCGACCAAGACGCACACTCTTGAGCAGCGCCCGCGCGTACGCCAGCGCATTCGCATCTTCATGATCCGCGGCGACAATCGTAATTGCGGGGTATCCAACGGCCAAGAGAGCGGAGACCGTCGTCGCGCTCCGCGGCGTCGCGTGGACCTCATGGATGATGCGCTCCAAGAGTTCGACGTTCTCGGTGTAGAGCCGATGGGCGATAAAGTCGCAGAAGAGCAGCAGTCCGTCCGCGCGGCCGTGCGCCGTCGCCATCTTCCCGTCTTCACTGGTGGTGTTTGTGAGGAGAAGGGACTCTGAGCGCCGATTCCGGATTTAGTGCAACATGGGTACACGTATCAGAATCATGAGCTCTTTGTCTGAGACGAATGGTTCAACTCAGATACCTCAGAAAGTGCCCGTGCGATCATCTCAAGTGACGTCGCCGTGCGCGCGTCCAGTGACTTGTCCACCCGCGTCCCCCTCGCTCGCATCGCTCCCGGTTGCACTCCTCGAATTGATATTCTCCTTCAACGCAGGCAGTGTCGACGCGCCGATTCCCAATGGGTTCGACGCTGTGCGGCACCGCCGTGAGCTCTTCCCTCCAGCAAGTGTACCGCGCTTGGCACGCACTTTCCAAGACGCTTGTTGATCGCTCTGCGGCGTGCGCCATCGGCTTTGCGGTTCGTTGGTGCGTCACGGACTAGCTAGCGCTCATGATGCAGTATCGCGGGACGCACGCCACGCAACTCCAGGTGATCAACAGGCGACTCCGAATGTCGCACATGTTGGGGCGGTACCCTGTGTCGAAGTTTAACTGCGGGATCAGGGCTTCCGTATTTGCAACTCGTGAGGGAGATTTGGCCGTGAACTGGGATGAAGTGTTTCGCCTTTGCACGTCACTCCTGCGCCTGAACATGTCGGTCGGTCACGCCTCTCGACCCGGAGCATTTGGAGAATGCACTGGAAGCAGCTTCGCTTCACTGCCCACGGATCCAGTCGCTCATTCTGCCAATCCAGACGAGCGATTTCCTGACACTAGGACTCAACTCGGCGAACCTGCTCGCTGTGCTGGAGCGCGTTCTCCCGCGATGGAAGGAGTCGAACGGTGGTCTCCGTCGGCACTCTTATTCGTGGCACAAGTTCGAGAACGTGGAGACGAAGCGCAGGCTCCTGACGATCGTGAGTCGAAACTGCCCCAGGATCGAATACCTTCGTGACTGGACGCGGCATCCAGACTTCGCTTCTCACGAAGACCCCGTCACTTTGGCGCTGGTGGTCTCTTTAACGTCGACCTAGAGACGTGGCAGCCTGCCAACTAGTCGCTCTTGCAACTGGCGTATCCCACCGGCCTCTGAGTTGTATTTCCAAGCTTTTGCCAACGTTCGCAAGCTCGTGTTCACGAATTTGTACTTGAACTACACTATCAACAGCGCCCTCGGTCAGCCCGACCACGAGGGCGTTTCTTTCGACACTCTGTCGGCGTTTTCCGAGCGGTTCCACGTCTGCGGTCGTTCTCGCTCGTCACACAGCAGAACCACGATCTCATGCGCTTGGACTTGGTCACGCCCCACGACTCGATTGTCCAAGCGATTGCGAACCACTGCCTCGAAGTCGAGTCGATTCGCTTTCAGATATATATCGGTGGGAAGAACTGGCCGCGACTGCCCAATGGTCACGGACGTCGGCATCCAGTCGATCGCCCGCATCAAGTCGCTCCGGGGCATGGACATCTTCCCCATCCAGATCAGTTCAGATGCGCTTGAGACGGTGCTACACGCGTGCTTTGTCGGTGATCTCCGCAACATCGACCTACACCTTGAGCCGATCAGAGTGACCGGCGTAGACAGTCAATAAATAAATACATACAACTTGAGCCGATCGAGCGCAAACTCGAGCTCATGCAGCACGCACTGCAGTTCCTGCCCGGCCGTTATTCTCGATGCATATCAAACAGATCATGCCTAACCAATACTCTGACGAAATACGCGAGTCGATGGAGGCACTGCTCACCCTTGTCCGCACTCGGTTCACAGACGCCGGCCATGTCATTGACGTTAGTGTCGAGATCACGCCAGGGCATTATGGATACGTGCTTTCGTTCTGCATGAATCGACCAGAACCCGACTCGACGTACGCGCACGTGGTGGGCATAAACCATAAGCCTTCGCACCCAACGGACACACGTATCGTCATTTTCATGTTGAAGGTCAGTGGGGAAGTGGGAACCCATTATTGATCGCAAATCATTTTAGCCAATCGTCACCTGAATTGATTATATTGCTGACATCTCATTTATCGAAAAGCTCCTCTGTTTCAGCCAATGAACACGCGTTAGTCTCGTCTCTTCAATCCCATCTTCAAAGAAGAATCTCCTGTGGTGTCTTGGGTGCCTTCCCACACAACATCAAGCCGCGATGACCACCCGCATTCACGTTGAGAGAGCCTGCGCTTACACGCCCCCGCCGTCGCCGCACGCGGAGCCGCGGGCTCGAAAACCTGACGCGGCGCCCTCCCACCTCTCTCCTCTCAACCTCCTTGTGGATCAAGTCTTTTCGTGGCTCGCGCCTCCTGCCGACATTCCGAACGATCTCTTTTCTCGTGGACTTGATCCGTGGGAGTTCAATTGGAAACTCTTTCTGATCCAGCGCGTCTGCCGTGCGTGGCACTGGCACGCCAAGACCCTCTCGTCTCGATACGCGTCCCATATTTGGCGCCTCCACGAAGTCGACATAGCGTATGATCTCGTCAAGCCCACGTGTCCCAAACCGCCAGCCGACACTGTCACGCAGCTCCAAATCATACTTGGCTGTCCCAACCGCGAGATCACGCGTGGCGGCTTCCACGTCAGTGCAATGTTCTACCTCAAGAGCTTGCACGACGATTTGTATCAGTGCATCCCTCCGTCCTACTGGACCGATGTGTTTCGTGAGTGCCCAGACCTCATCCGTCTCGACTTGTCAGCTGTGCCGTTACGCAGTGGCTTGCTCGCCGCGGTTCTCGACGCGGCATCGACGTTCTGTCCCAAGGTCCAGGCACTCGTCCTCCCCATGTACACAACGGATTTGAGACCGACGTGGGGAGAAGAGTCGTCACACGTGTTGGACGTGCTTGCTCGTTTCTTGCCTCGATGGAAGCGATCGAACGGCGGTCTTTTGGAGCTATCGCTGCCGTGGTACGAGCTTGGCAGTGCCGCCAAGCAGCGCCGCTTGCTTGACATTGTCGGACGAAACTGCCCGCACATGCGACTGTTTCGAGGCTGGGTATACCACTTCCACTTAGACGACGATCCGCGCGATCACTATGGCGCTGTCAGCTTCTACGATGGCAACTTTGAGACGTGGCGCGCCGCCTGTAACACGATGGCTTCTCTCGAAGAGTTGTATTGGCGGATTCCATCCGAAGCTCAGCGCTTTATCGAACTCTTTGCAGCGACGACCAAGCCACAGCTCAAGAGCATGTATCTCGACTACGTATCGTGCCCCCGTCACCAGTTTCACTTTCCAGCTCTCGATGTTGCCACGGTGGCGGCGATCTTCAAGGCGGCACCGAATCTCGAACACTTTTCGCTCGTGACGCTACGATACTATGGACTGCAGCTCGACGTAGAAACACCGCACGATAGGATTGTGAGCGCAATCGTGAAGCACTGTCCGTCTCTCCAATCGCTTCGAATCCATATCGATGTAACCCGTGAAGATCGCCCCAGGATTCCGATGGTCACTGATATTGGAGTGCAGGAGATCGTGCGCCTTAAGGGTCTCCGACGCGTGTGTCTCGTACCCGTACGACTCACCACGACGGGACTCTCTATGCTATTGGACGCATGCATGCGCTGCCAGTGGCACGACGCCGAGATCACGCTGGCCCCCCTGGAGCACGCCATCGAACTGTTGGAAGCAGCGCTTCGGCATTTGATCGGATGGGAAGAGAAGATTGGAGAGGCGCGTCCACGCTTTGTGCTTGATTTCTACACCAACTTTAAAGAGTTCTCTCTACCCGCGGAATCGACGTTGCCCGCGCTCGCCTCGAGTTTCCAAGACAAGTGGCGAGCCCGCGGCCACAGCGTTGTCGTCTCCCTCGAGCCGTTCAACCACGCTGTCTTCTCGATCCGCTGGAACTCCCTGAAAGAACCGTTTGTCCCACAACCTCGCGCTGTTCCGCGCCGTAGCCATGTCATTCGTTGGTCAGCACTCCGTCCATTCGTGCGTCGACTTGAACCGCTCGAACCCGAAGAGGAAGAGTGAGGTCCCGGTGCTTCGGTGCACATGCATGTTCCAATATTTGTGCGCGGAACTCTGAATTTATGTCATAGGACGCGCAGGTGATCCAAATCTTTGCGTCCGGATTTTTAACATTCCTCAAACATTCCAGCTCATGTCGAAGCCAAAGAGAAAAAACAACGGAAATGCGCAAGCGCCAGCGCGACGATGGCGCTCTGCCTCCATCGCCGCTACCACCGCCTGTTGTCGAGCCTCTCGCCCGTCGACCTGATCCGCCGTCGTCGTCCTCTCCCCCACAGCACTCGCGCCTCGATGGACTCCCCGTCTCGATCCGTTTGGACCAAATTTTTTCATGGCTTGCGCCTCCTGCCGACATTCCCGACGATCTCTTCTCGCGCGGCCTCGATCCCTGGGACTTCAATTGGAAGCTGTTTCCGATCCATCAGGTCTGTCGCGCGTGCCCTGGCACGCCAGACCCTCGCCGCTCGATACGCCGCCAACGTCTGGTTTCTGGATGAGGTCGACGTGGCCTATGATCTGGTCAAGCCCACGCGTCCCGAGACTCCAACAAACAAGGTTGTGCAGCCCCAGATCGCTCTGGGGTGTCCAATGCGTGAGTTCGTCATGGGCGAGGGGCATGAGATTGCGCTGTTTTCTCCGAGACCTTGTGCGACGACTTGCACCAGCTCATCCCAACGACGTACTGGACCGACGTATTTCGTGCATGCCCAGCGCTCGTGCGGCTTGATTTGTCGGCATGTCTTCTTCGAACTGACTTGCTCGAGTCCATTCTCGACGCTGCGTCCACGTTCTGTCCCAAGGTCCAGGCTCTCGTCCTCCCGATCTTTACGATGTTGAGAAGGACCGAGTTGACGCGCGTGCTCGAAGTGCTAGCTCGAATCTTACCAAGATGGATAACCGCGAACGGAGGACTATATGAACTGTCGTTGCCATCGCACGTGTTCATAATCATCGCTGAAAGGCGCCGGCTTGTCGACATTGTCGGAAGCAACTGTCCCCGCATTCGATTTTTCCGTGCCTGGGCCGACCACGTTGAGTTATACAACGACCCCCGCGATTATCACGGTGCGTACAGTTTTCTCGACGGTGATTTTGAAACGTGGCGCGCCGCCTAGGCTTCGATGGCTTCTCTCGAAGAGTTGTCCTGGTGCATTCCGACCGATTTTCAGCGGTTCATTGAAGTCTTTGGAGCGACGGCCAAGCCGCAGCTCAAGAATATGTACCTCGACTACGCAGCGCGTTTGCCTCGAGAAGTCAACGTCCCGGCTCTCGATGCCGCAGCCATGACTTCCGTTTTCGCGGTAACTCCGAATCTGGAAGAGTTTTCGCTCGTGACGGAACGCCATTATCAACGGCGACTCGATCTCGAGATGCCGCACGACCGCATTGCCAGTGTTATCGTGCAGCACTGTCCAAAGCTCAATCGTTTCGTATCGACGTGGACTTGACTGCAGGCTCGAAAGTACCGATGGTCACCGACATTGGGCTATGCGAACTCTTGCGTCTTCCAAACCTCCGACGCGTGAATCTCGTACCGGTGGATCTCACTTCGATGGGAATAGCCGCAGTACTGGACGCATGCATGCGTCGACAATGGTACGGCATTCAGATTACGCTAACGCCCGAGGAGAACGTCTTCGAACTGATCGAAGCAGCCCTCGTGCACTTGGTCGAGTGGGAAGATGATATCGGCAGCCTGCGCGTCCGCGCTTTGTGCTCGATATCGGCAACTCG
>JAADWR010000107.1:0-17632 GCA_023336345.1 Pythium inflatum | reverse complement strand
ATGGACGAGTTTGTCGCCGTGAAGATCTTGCGATGGATTCAGCTTGTGTTTGCTCGCCAGCCGAACGCCGAGTTTGTCATCATTGGTACGAAAGCCGACGCCATCCGTCACAACTTCGAGCGCATTGATGAGGTGAAACAGGACATCGCGACAAGACTTCATGCTTATGCGACATCCTACCGAGATGATGTGTCACGAGAGATCGACGTGGTGTGCAGCCGAGCCGTGAGCGACAACAGCGAAACGCTTGACCGCCTTTACAAGCAGAGGGACAATGCGACCAACATGGCGCCGAAAGTGTGGCTCACTGTGAGCTGCAAGAAGACGCAATGGGTCCAAGACGCCACGAACGACCTCCAACGACTGCTTGAGGGAACCAAGGAGAGAAGCTTTGAAATGCCCGAGTCGTACTCGAACGTACTGGACGCTATTGTCGAGACGCGAAGCGCGTCGGCGCATGAGCGGTCGCGCCAGCGCGTGCACAACACGTTTGTGTCCTACGACGATCTTGAAGAGTCATTGACACAGCGGATGCCAGAGGTAACGACGCACTGCCGCGAGATTGTGCGCACGCTGCACGATCTCGGCGACGTGTTGTGGTACGAACGGCTCGGCACCGAGCGGTTCCAGAACACGGTGATTCTCGACCCGCTGATGCTCATCGACTTTATTCGTCAAATCTTTGACCACAACTACAACGGCGAGACCTTGGCACACCAAACGCTCGTGCAGCGACCCTATAGGGTCGATATTGCGACGGATAGCAACCTCGTGTGTGCGCTCAAGCAAATGCTCCAGCAGTTTCACTTGGTCTATCCATCGTCAGGCACGATGAAGTGGGATTCGGAGCCCATGGTGCCCTCAAAGTGGCGTACCAACCTTATTTCGTACTACCAAGTCGCCGGCCTGCCACTGCGGCTCGAGCAAGGCGAAGCCAGCAGGCACTTCCGATGGAACTACTTTTTTTCGAGCGAGCTCCCGGACGCTGTGTACGACCATTTTGTCGTTGCAACGTATTCATCGATTCAAGAGCGCGTTGTGGGACCCTACGGCATCTTCTGCCCACCCACCGAGAACAATGTGTTTGCTTGTCGAGCCGTGCTCGAGCGGAACGGGCGCCTCACAAACATTCGACTCGAGGCTCTTGCAGGAGAAAGCGCCAAGTGGAAGCCGTTTCAGCGCTTGATCAGGGGGATGGAGACCGTACTGAAGGATTTCCCGGGTCTCTTGGTCACGCGTGATACGTTGACGACAAAAGACGAAAGGAAGAAACTGGAAGTCGTGGTCGAGGATGCTCAGGACTGCGACTTGAGCGAGATTGATTGGCTACCACCTGAGTTGAAATGGTACAAGGTCCTTCGAGCAGATTAAGAAGGTGCACCCAGGTTGCCGAAGCCGCGGATCGTGAAGAGAGCGATCGGTTGGAATGTATCTCGTAGATGCTGGATGGTGACCAGCGTATGCAAAGAGACTTTGGGGTTTGATTGAGTTCTTCTATTCACAGGAAGCCTGAACGGCTAATGATCCGCTACCCCGCGCTGGAGGCGCTCTTGTACAAGGATCCTCAGATCAACAGCCCACGTGGGGCGGAGGACCGCGACTGGGATCAAGGGCCACGCAGCCGCTCGGCGATCTCACGGTGACTGAATGCTTCGGCCAGTAACATTGCCGTGTCTCCTTGCTTGTTCGTGTGGTGAACATTGGCTCCGAATTCAAGCAGAAGCTCAACGACGGCGACATGTCTGGCTTTCGTCGCACACAGCAACGCCGTGTCGCCATCGTTCTTGGGCTGGTTGATGCGTGCGCCAGCAGCGATGATCGATTCGACGACCGAGACCTGCCCATGTGTCGCTGCAATTGTGAGGGCCGTGTCTCCTTCAAGAGTCGTCGCATGGACATTGGCGCCAGCGGCCAGGAGCTTGGTGAGAATGCTCGTACAAGAGCGTTTTGCGGCTTCCATCAGCGGGGTGGACGCGCCCGGGCCGGCCAAGTCAACGTCGGCGCCAGCTGCTAAGAGAACGTCGACAGTCTCTTCGTGGTCCCGGAACGCATCCGGCGGCACGAACGCGATCCCCGTCACTGCGAGTCCCAAAGGCGTGACCCCGTCACTGTCGACGCGATTCACGTCGGCGCCAGCCGCGAGGAGCTTCTCGACAATGAGGCTCTGACCAAAGAACGCTGCCATATCCAATGGCGCGGCTCCATAATCGTTGGCATGGTGGACATCGACGCCGGCATCGAGTAGCTTGGTGACGATCGCAAGTTCTTTCGTCCGCGTCGCATACAGTAGCGGCGTCATTCCGTCGTTGTCGGGCGCGTTCAGATCCGCGCCAACGGCGACGAGGGCATCAATGACACTTGCAAACGGCGGGACGATCACTTCAAAGAGGTCGGCGACGCCCATGCCAGCGTTGCGTGGCCGTCCATCAAACCATCGCGCGACGAGCTCGAGAGCAATGGCTTCGTGAAGGTTGAGAAGTGCCATGTGCAGCGCACTTAACCTGTAGCTCGTGAAGGCCGCATCGGCGCCCGCACCCAGTAGCTTTTCGACAATGTCGGCGTGGCCATTTGACGCCGCTTCCATCAACGCAGTCTTGCCAAGCACATCGGCAGGGTCCACGTCGGCGCCTGCGTTGAGAAGCTTGTCGACAATCTCACCGTGACCGCGCGTGGACGCGAGGATCAGCGGTGTCCACTCCGACGTTGGGTTTGCGGCGTTTGGATCCGCGCCAGCTGCTAGAAGCAGCGTTACAATATCCGAGTTGAGCATGTGTACAGCGATCACCAGTGCCGTTTCTCCATGGCTGTTGACGCGATCGACATCGACACCAGCTGCCACGAGACACGCGACAACGTCGGCACGGCCGCTGGAGCTTGCACAGACGATAGATGTCTCGCCTTGGGTATTGGCGTGGTCCCCGTCAGCGCCTGCTGCCAAGAGCATCTCGACGACAACGAGGTGGCCTCGTTTGACTGCTAGAAGCAGCGGCGTGTCGCCTCGGTGGTCCTGTACCGCGGCGTTGGCGCCTGAAGCGAGAAGCTCTGCGACCACGACGGCATGACCTGCTGCCGCAGCTAGCATAAGAGGAGTCCTCCATTTTGATCCACGGTGTCCACGGCCGCGCCGCTGCAAAGCAGCCGCGTCACGATCTCGGTGTGGCCGTGAAGCGCGGCGCTGGTGAGCAGAGACCGTCCTTCGTCGTCGAAGTTGGCAGCTTCGGCGCCTCCCGCAAGCAGCTCCACGTCCATATCTTCGTTTCCTCTTGTTGTTGCAAGTGTGAGCGGCGTCCTTCCAGCGCCAGTCGAGTCGATTCGTGAATGTGCTCATTACATTTGTGTGGGTTGATGTTATGGGATTGGCAGAATATCAGCTGGGTTGATAAGATGTGATTGGCAGAATATCAGCATGAGGTGTACCTCAGGATCTCACCAGTCGTTCGTCGCTGTGACCAGCGCACTTGCTGTGTCTCCGCTCTTGTTCCTGTGCTGCGCATTGGCCCCGAGCGCCAGCAGCAGCTCAACAACCGTGAAATGGCCGTTCTTCGCCGCACACAGCAACGCCGTGTCGCCGTCATCGTTGGGGTGATCGATGCGTGCGCCGGCGGCCGCAAGCCCTTGTACGACCGTTGCGCTTCCATACGTCGCTGCAATCATCAAGGGCGTGTCTCCTTCACGAGTCGTCGCATGGGCATTGGCGCCAGCGGCCAGGAGCTTGTTCGCAATGCTTGTACAAGAGACCTTGGCTGCCTCGAGAAGCGGCGTGGGTCCACCCGAGCCGACCCAGTCGACATTCGCACCGGCCGCCACGAGTATGCCGACGATTTCTTCTACCTCAGCAAATCTGTCTCGGGGCTGGAATGAGAGTGTGGCCATTGCGTTCGTCAGTGGCGTAGCACCGTCGATGTCGGTGTGGTTCACGTCGGCGCCGGCCGGCAGCACATCAACGACGCGCCTGTGACCAGAATATGCGAGAATCGTCAACGCCGAGACCTCGGTGACGCTTGCGCGATGGACATCAGCGCCGGTGTCGAGGAGCTTGATTACAGAGTCGAGGTCGTTTATTCGGCTCGCGCACATGAGCGGCGCCTCACCGAAGGCACCGGGCGCATTGAGATCGGCACCCACAGCAATGACGGCGTCAATGACGCTCGCAAATGGGATCGCAACCATTTCAAAGAGCTCCGCGATACCAGCGTCGCACGGACGTTCACTGAACCAGCGCGGGATGAGCGCGAGGGCAATGAATTCGTGACGGTTGACTAGTGCCATGAACAGTGCACTGTTGTGGATGTAGGTCGATGCCACGTAGCACCGGCAGCCAGTAGCCGTTCGACAATGTCGGCATGGCCATCGGCGACAGCTGCCATCAACGCTGTCATCTCACGTCCATCGCGAGGGTGAACGTCGGCGCCTGCACGGAGAAGCTCCTCGATAATGTCCGTATGGCCACGTTCGGCCGCGAGGATCAGTGGTGTTTACCCTATCGACTGGTTTGCCACATTTGGATTCGCCCCGGCTGCGAGGAGTCGCGTCACCATCGTTCTCTCGAGCGTATCGACAGCGATCAAGAGCGCCGTTTCTCCGTCGGTGTTGGTGCGATACGGATCGACGGCGCGTGACACTGCTCGCTGTCGCTGGGCGGTGGCAGCACCCGCATTGTCGAAATGCTGCTCGCGGCCGGTACGAATTGTTTACCACAAGAACGCTCGTGGTGATTCAACCTTGATGTGTGCCAGTCGAAGCGACCGTCTCGAAAGCGTCAAGGGTCTTCTTGCCGCCGTTCTAGACGTTCAGTACGACGTCAATGCCAAAGACATGACCGTGCTCATCGGCGCATGCAACTCGGGCAATGCCGACGTCGTACATGAAGTGCACAGCGCTCGATTTTGCTCGCACAAAGAAACGAAAACTAATTGCTCGGATCCTCTGCACGAAGGAAGCGTTTTCTTCTCACGTCGTGTCGCAATGATGTGTTGTCTAGTGTCTGCATTTAGTTGTACACCCGTAAAGTCAGAGAACAAGAGTTAGCAACAGCAACAACGATGCTGGTACTCTGCCGTTGGGAAGCGAATTCTTCCCGTGGCAAGGACTATCTCTGTAGCCATCGCACACTAGTAGACCTCAATTTCAAGTCAAATCAAAAGTATCCGGAGAGGTCTGAAGCCTGTCTGGCGTTTTCGTCGGGCTGTGTCGCGTCGTCGCCAACGTTTCAACCGTAAAAATA
This sequence comes from Pythium inflatum, assembly GCA_023336345.1. Lineage (NCBI taxonomy): Eukaryota > Oomycota > Peronosporomycetes > Pythiales > Pythiaceae > Pythium > Pythium inflatum. The sequence goes on along the minus strand of JAADWR010000107.1, from coordinate 12,408 downwards.
CTCCGGTCGATCGCACCGCGAGTCTGTTCCGTCAACGTCGGCTCGTACAAAAGACACTAGTTGATGCGGTAGACCACGTCGGACGCTGAGGGACGCTGTCTTGGGTTCACTTCCAAACAGTCTTTTGCCACTGCGACAGTCGCTGGGTGGGCCTTGTCGGTAAACCGCGGCTTGAGGCGGCCTTGCGTGATCAACTGCTGCAGCACCATACTCGATAGTTTCTGGTTCGAAGATGTATCGCGAGCGTGGTCATACGGGAGCTCGTGCGTGTCGAGCTCTGACAGCATGACGCCAAATGAGAACACGTCGGCCTTTTCGTCGTATCGCTTGCCCAACATGATTTCTGGTGCCATCCACAACGGCGTTCCAACGTTTGCTGTCATGGTCTCGTCCTCTTGTTCCCGTGAGACGCCAAAGTCAATGACCTTGGCATCCATAGCGGCCGTCAAAAGCACGTTGTTGGACTTGAGTTCTCGGTGAATCACTGGCGGACTGAGGCTGTGCAAGTACGCCGTGGCATGCGCAACTTGGACAGCGATCCGGAGCTTGTTGTCATCGTGGCCGTTGATGCGGCCGGTTCTTACATACCGAGCGAGAAGCGTGCGCAAGTCCCCGCCGTACATAAACTCAGAGACCATGCACAGACTTGATGGGCTGTCCCACGCGGCACCAAGAAACTGGACGAGGCATTCGTGCTCGAGTGCTGCCGTCAGTTGGATCTCTTCAACAAACCGGCGGACGCTGTGTGCGTCCTTCCGAAGCATACGCTTGACAGCGACGGCTTGGCCATTGAAAGTGGCGCGAAGGACTTCGCCATACCCGCCTTGGCTGATCACAGGGCCAAACGCAATTTACTTCAAAGGAAGACGATAGGGTAACAGCGGGTGTGCGTCTGGAAAGTCCTCTTGCTTCTCTTGTGAGTACGTCACCGCTTCGGCTTTCTTCACGTCCGCTGCTTTCTTCGGTGGGTTCCTCACTGTCGCCGTTTCGGCTTCCTCCATCGTCATAACGGTGATATCGTTGGCTTGCAAGACCTTGGTCATACCCTGCTCTAGACGGAGCTTCTCGCGCTTGATCTCAGTCTTGAGCGCCGACTTGTCAGCGCCACAGTAGTGCAATCGCGCCTGTTCGTCCATGGCCGCTGCAAACATCTTGTACACGTCGCCTTCAGTGCCGCGTTGAATGCCGACGACCGAGCGGCGCGCGATCCACTTGCCAATGACATAGAGTATCGTGCAGTCCGTGTCCGACTCTTCGTTCACGACGAGCTTGAGCGGATAAAAGAACGCGTTGAACATCGTGTTGAACCTGAAGAGCTCTTTGCTGGCTGCGTTCGCACCGCCAGACGTGATAATGTACTCGGCATTCGTCGGTTTTTGGTTGGTCCACTCGAGACCAACGACTGGGACGCCAAACGCATCGAGAAGGACTTTGCGCTTGTGGTCGTCTCCGGTCTTCCGTCTTGCGGCGGGAGCTTGAACAGCACTTGACCTGACCGCGAGTCCCTGAGCTTGACTTGGTGTGGACGCGGCTTGGTCCAAAAGTTGTCGTCGAGCTCGATCGAGACCATGCGGTCCTTGATGAAGCGGCGGTCAATCGTCGGCTCGAACACGCGCTGCGCAATGACCGGCTTGTGCTTGTCGCTGTCGGCAGAGACGTTCTGGCCCATACTGTCGAGAAGACGAGAGCGTCGTGCGTGCGCGGGCAAGGGGATTCCGGAATGATACTGCCCCGAGTAAAAAGAAATGGAATGCCCGACGGGAAGCAGTCGAGAACAACACACCCAGCATTGCAACCAATGAAATGGCTTGCACCCACAGTGGAATGGGTTCTGGCCACCCACTTTAGTTTGCGGAAGATTTTCGTGAGTGTACAACGTACTTGCGAAACGACTAAGCGCATGCTTCAAGATCCCACTTCAAGTGGACTGTCTGCTCTCTGGCCACAACCCAACTGCCTTGACGGCGTGCGCGTTTGCTCAACCCAACGCTACCAAAAGATGAGATTTGAGCTTTGGTTTTCCACCTTCTTTTGCGACTCAGCAGCGAAATTACATTACGACAGATTGCGAAGCGATTGCATTGGATTCAGGATGTGAATCTTGTGGATTCCAGAGCCACAGCGAAATCAGGGGAATACACCATGTGCCACTGTGATGGACGTTCATGTGGTCTCTTACTTGAATACACTGAGTTTCTGGACGATGGTCCGATGCCGTCGCCTTCCTGCCAGTGCCAATGCATTGCGGTCCGCCTTATCGACCATCTCGACATCCGTGCCCGCCGCGAGGAGCGCATCAACGACGCTTTCGTGCCCCAGACTACTCGCGACAATCAGCGCTGTTTGACCATGCGCGTCTGCGTGGTTCACGTCGGCACCGCGAGCAACAAGCTCACGCACGGCTTCACCAACACCCCTCCGACTGGCACACAGCAGCGCCGAGTCGCCGTGGGGGGCACTGTACCAGAAGTCAGCACCGGCCGCCAGCAGTGTCAGCAAGACGTCGACGCAGATGTTACCGCACGCTACCATGAGCAATGATCTGCCATTTCCATCAACCGCATCCAGTGCCGCTCCTGCCGCAATGAGCACACGAACGACCACGACATGGTCGGCGCCAGACGCTGCAAACAGCGGCGTGACGCCACGGTGGTTCACGTGGTTCACGTTCGCGCTGGCCGCCAGCAGCGCATCAACGATCTCGACGCTACCGACGTGACTTGCACGGAGCAGTGCTGTGGAGCCCTCGCGATCAGCGTGCTCCACGAGAGCCCCACGTGCGAGCAGCATCTCCACAATGTCGATGTGCCCACGACTAGCCGCTTTGATCAACGGCGTTGCCCCATCGCCGTTCACGACCGCAACGTTCGCACCAGCGTCCACGATCACCTCCGCGATCTCTGTGTATCCTCCATCGCTCGCCCGCATCAAAGCCGTATCCCCTTGTGGTGTCGCGTGTTCGAGGTCCGCCCCATGATCGATGAGTTGCTTGACGATATCGACGTTGCCTTTTGTAGCTGCCATCACGAGTGCCGACTGTCGGCGATAGTCTTCTCGCTCGACGTCAACCCCAGCACCAAGCAGCACATTCACGATATCAGCGCGGCTATTTTGAACGGCAATGTGCAGCACGGGGACGTGATATGTACTGTCCATGACATTGACGTTCGCGTGGAGCGACGCCAGTGCGTGAGCAAGGACTTTGACGATGGTTGTGTGGCCACTACGGACGGCCGCAACCAGAGCTTTGGAGATCGCCACTTCGTCGGACTTGTCTTTTGCGAGCAGCTTGTGGACGAGATCGAGGAATCCGAGCGTTGCTGCGATGACGAGCGGCATTGCGCTTGTGTTTTGGGGACTAATACTGGCCCCTGCGGCAAGAAGCGAGTCGACAATCCCCACATGACCAACCCGACTGGCGTACGCGAGGGCCGTCCAGCCTTCGCGATCGACACAATCGACGTCGCCTCCGGATGCAACGAGTAGCACGACAATGTCGAGCAAACGGCGCTGTACAGCGCGATGGAGTGCGGCTTCGCCGCGTCGGTTTTGATGTCGGACGTTGGCGCCTGCCGTCACCAAGCACCGGACAATGGCAAGGCGACGGAGGTCAATGGCGTTTATAAGCACAGTGTTGCCGTGGTTGTCGGGATGATCAATATCTACGCCTGGCGCGACCACAAGCATTTCAATGATCGGGGTGCTGTTGCTCTGCACGGCACAACTGAGCGGCGTTGCGTTGTGGTGGCTCGTGCCGTTGGGACTCGCGCCGTGAGCGAGTAACGTCTGTACGACACTGGCGTTTCCGTCAAGACAAGCCTGCATCAACGGCGAAACACCCGACGCGTCGACAGAGTTGACAGTCGAGGCATCGGCGGTGATGATCTTGTCGACGATGGCGGCATACCCATGGCGCACGGCAAACGTCAGCGCAGTCCAGCTCCCGCGACACGTAATCGTCGGATCAGCGCGTGCTTGTAGGAGGAGATCGACGATGTCGGCATATCCTTCGCGACTGGCGACCATAAGCGGCGTGACGCCGCCTGACGCGGCTGCGTTGGCCCAGTGATTGGGGTCGGCGCCTGCAGCAAGGAGGATCTCAACGACACGTGCGCGGCGGTGTGCGACGGCCGTCATGAGCGGAGACCGTCGATGCGCGCCGGACGGTGAAGCAGCAGAGTCGTTGACGTCGACGCCACTCGCCAGGAGCGACTGGACGGAGGCGACGTCGCCTTCTTCGCACGCGTGGAGCAGCGCTGATCCTTCATGCATCTCCATCGACTTCGATGTGATGGTCTCCGATGATTGGGTTGATATCCCACTCTAACGTGGACCACGCTAAAATTGGATGGATACACCCACTTCCCCAAACTCACAGTCTCAGACAGGAAATCGCCACGCGAGATTCTTCGAATGCCCGACACCGACACGTCCACGCTGCTCGAAGCAGCGTCTCTCGGCCGCACGTCCGTCGTCCAAGCGATCCTCGCGACTGGCGTCGATCCCAATGGCACAGCCAATGGGAGTATGACGCCGCTCATGATCGCAAGCCAACGCGGATTCATCGACGTCGTGGACGTTCTCCTGGCCACTGGTGCCGATGTGAATGCGCGCGATCGACGCGCGTGGACGGCGCTGTTGTGGGCGGCGCACTGTGGGCATCGCGACGTCGTAGTAAAGCTAATGGCGGCCGCGCCTGCAGAACCAAGCTCGACTAGCGTGGTATCGTATCATCCCTGCGGTCCGCCATTGATCCAAGCTGTGCGCGAAGGGCTGGTAAACGTCGTGAGAGTGCTGCTGGACGCAGATGTCGCCGCGGAGCAAAACTACGACAACGAATGGAGTGCCCTCATGTGCGCAAGTATGAAGGGCGATGTTCGAATCGTCGATCTTCTCGTCTCTGCAGGCGCCAGCGTTTGCGTGGAGGGTCGATACCATACGGTCCAGCCGCTCGTCATGGCGTCCGCCCAAGGCTTCCTCGCGGTCGTGCAACGCTTGCTCCGGTCGCCACAAGTGAGTGACGCCAATAAAAACGAGGCTCTCATGGCTGCAGTTGGCAATGGACACTTGGCAGTCGTCCAAGCGCTCGTGGAGGCAGGTGCAAGCGTCCATACGACAGCCACTAGTATGTACGAATCACCGGTGTTGATTGTAGCCGTCTCCAACGCCCATGCGGACGTCGTGAAGTTCCTTCTTGACGCTGGTGCCGACGTGAATTGCACGTGCTGGTTCCACGGCACGGCGCTCCACGCTGCGGTCAAGCTCGGACGTACGGACATCATCAAGATCCTGATTGACGCAGGAGCGACGATTGACCACGCAAACCGATTGGGCGACGTGGCACTGATGCATGCGATTGCATGGGGCCAATTGAAAGCGGTCGAGATGCTTGTTGCCGCCGGTGCCAACCGACACGTTGTGAATGGTGCAGGGTTCTCAGCGTTGATGTACGCTGTTCTTCACCGTCACGCCGACATTGTCGAGTACCTGCTCACTCAAGGCCTCGATCCCGATTTTCAAGATCCCAAGGATTGGACACCATTACTGCGTGCCAGTGCGTTGGGAGATACTGTGACTGTACAAGCTCTCCTTGCAGCCGGCGTTAACGTCAACCATACAGCTCGGCGGCGCGTTACCGCGCTCTTTCTCGCCTCTCGCGCGGGCCACGAGCGCATTGTCGAGCTTCTGCTTGCCGCCGGCGCGGATGTGGATGCAGAAGGTCCGAAACGTTCGACGCCGTTGATCGTCTCGTGCGTAAACAACCACGTCAAGATCGCCAAGAAGCTACTTGCAGCAGGCGCGAATGCGTATCGGAAGGCCAGTGGTGGCAGCTGCTCGTTGTTGTGCGCCAGTGCGACTGGCAACCTTGAGGTGGTACGACTTCTTCTAGCGGTCGGTGCAGACGTCCACTACAGCGTGAACGACAAAGGCACGACCGTACTTATGGCCGCATGTGCATCCAAGAATCCAAACATCGTACGAGAAGTTGTCGCTGCTGGCGCAAACGCGTTGGTTCGGACGTTCAAGGGCGCACCGCCTTCGATTTCGCCCGCACACAACGGCGAAGACCGATGCTCCGAGTGCTCGGGGAAAGAGTGTGCTTGTTCTGAAGTAGGGGATTGTAACGCACAAGGACTCCTGTGCCTTACAAAGCAGCCTTCTCCTATGACAGGAGAAGGCTGCACAATTCTGTGAAAACGTGGAGATGATTCGCAAATCAATGTAGTCAACGCCGGTTAGACGCTCCTATTCTAAAGGTATAGCAGTTCATCTATTGTACCGCAATATACTCCATTCAGAGAGAGAGAATTCAATGTAGTCAATCGATGCGAGCGATGGTCTTCGAATCTGTCGCAAGACATGATAGCACTTGAAGAGGAAGTCTTCGGAACGAGCGACGTTCCCGATCATTGTGGTGATTTCAGAATGATTCATTGGTGTTCGGTGAGCCTGAGGTCCTACTCTCCTACCGTCCAGTCAGTATCAGTCATTATGGCTCTTTTTCTGCGATGCAAGTGAAGTCTATTGAGCGCAATTAATGTACTCTAGTAGCTTCTGCATTATGGCTCAGGTGTTCTCCCTTCGGAACAGTCCCTTGGATAACCGTCGGTATCTTGAACCGTCACACTTCGTCACACTTGCCGCGCCACTCTCGTGTTTTCTTGTACGGCTGGATAAATCCTTGTACCGCCGTGAGATACTCGGGAGCCGGCTGAGTTTTGGTCGGGCAAACCCACTCAACTCGATACTGAGGTACGCACTTCTGTCCGCGTTCTCCTATGTAATGTCTTCAAACAACTCACTCTCAGTTCTGATATATCAGCAACCGTTCGCGTTCCTCGAGGATCGCATCAAGCCCCGTCTCTACCGACTCCCGATGGGTCCGAGCCGGCACCAAGGACTTTACGCAGGACGTCGACATTCCCCGAGCTGTGCACCATCAGTGTTGTTGGGGTTCTAGCGTTCACGCCATAGACTATATCAGTTACAGACCGATAGCAAAACGGAAGGGTTGTTGCGCAGTGATTCCATTGAGATCGCGACTGAGCAGTTCATCAAAACTACGGGTCGTGACTTGGAGATCTTGGCACGACAAGTGTCTCGAGCATCTTGATGACCGAATCTTGTTTTCGTGTCCGAGCATAATCAAGCGCTGTGCGTCCACCCACGTCGACCGCAAATGGGTCCGCGCCAGCGCCAAGGAGTTCGCGAACGACGTCGGGATTGTTCGAGTTGCACGCGGCCATGAGCGCGGTCATGCCCTTCTTATTGACACTGAGGTTGACATTTGCGTTGGCCGATAGAAGACACTTGACAGACTCGAGATGGCCGCGCTTACAAGCGAGCATCAGCGCGCAGTCCCCTCGATTATCCTTGAGCTCCATATTCGCACCAGCAGCCAGCAGCATCGCGACCATATCGTCATAGTTGTTGCCGCTCGCAATCATCAATGGTGTCTTGTTGTTCGGTCCCTTGGAATCCACCCAAGCGCCCGCGGCAAGTAGCAACTCGAGAATGTCGGTGTAGCCTTCACGCGTCGCGAGATGCACTCGCGCTTCGGACGGTTGAAGCACGAGGTTGGGATTCGCACCGCCGTTGAGCAGCGCCCGAACGACTTCGCAATTGCCCAGTCGAATGGCACTCATTAGGGGTGTGCCGCGTTCGTCGACTTGGGAGTCAGGGACCACGCCGTGGGCGAGGAAATACTCGACGAAATCAGGTTGGTGACGTTCGACAGCCTCCCTGATTACCGATTTCCCTTCTGCGTTCACAACGTGCGGGTTTGAACCAGCGCCCATAAGCAGCTTGACCGCGTCGAGATCATGGTTCCACGTGATCGCATCCATCAACGCAGTGTTGCCCGCGCCATCCGCTTTATCAATCGTTGCACCGGCCTGGATTAAGATCTTGAGCATGTCGATGCGTCCGTTGTACGCCGCAGAGTGCAGCGCCGTGCGTACCCCAACATCCACGTCAGCCCCGGCATCGAGAAGGAACTGGACGACGTCTGTATGGCCGCTCGCCTCAGCCAAAAGGAGAACGGGCCCACGGTACGTATCGCTGAAATCGACGTTAGCACCCGCTTGCACGAGCGCTTGGACAACTGGCAAATGCCCTTTGGAACTCGCGGCAGCGAGCGCCTGGTTCTTCTCCATTTCGGTCGCACGCACTAAGAGCAAACGATCGACAACGTTGAGGAAGCCTCGCTCCGACGCGATGACGAGTGCTGCATGTTGGTTTCGAAGGCACGTGCGGTGAACGTTGGCATTCGCTGCGAGAAGGAGGTCGACGATCCCGACGTTGCCTTCCGAACTTGCGTGCATGAGTGCGGTCCACCCAAGTTTATCGACAGTATCGACGTCATCACCTTCACGGATGAGGGTTTCAACTTCGTCCATGAGACCTTCGCGCACAGCTTGGATCAACGATGACTCGCCGCGTACATAGTGACCGAGGATCCGACGTGCTGCAACTGCCGGGTCGCCTTGCACCGGCTCCGTGCGAGTGGCCTCGACAAGCCTCAACACAACATCGCCATGGCCGCGGCTTGCCGCCCGCATCAGCGCAGTCATTCCATCGCGTTCTTGCAGGCACGGATCGGCGCCTGCAGTAAGGAGCGCGTCGACGACGTCGTAGTGGCCGTTGCCGCTTGCAGCCATGAGTGGCGTCTTAGAGACATACGTTGCGCTGTCGGGGTCAACACCAGCCGCGAGGAGGCTCTGGACGACGGTTGAGTTTCCTTCTATCGCTGCATTATAGAGCGCCAATGCGTTGGACTGATTGGTACGACGGTCCATTGTGTCGGCCATGGCGATTTTCCAACTGACACTTTGTTCAGCACAAGTTACAAGATATGAGTCAGTCACAATGACTCACTGGATGTACTAACTACTATAGTAGTCCACCACAATGAGTCACTACAATACTGGATGTTGCGGCGTTGCTTGTAGTGAGTCACCGACGTTATGGAAAAGTCCAAGTGTTTCCCACGAGCCTCGGTCCCGAGTCCTCCTTCTGTGAATATGTTGTCAGTGTTTATCGATTACTGCGGTAGTCCAAGGTCTTCGTATACGGTAGTCACTACCGTATACTTCGAAGTACGAAACCTTGGAGCATCAAAGCGATTGTTGTCTTGGGGAGGTTGCGCGCAAAGTCCAGCGCCGAGCGTCCTTGAACGTCGACAGCCAGGATATTCGCACCAGCAGCAAGGACTTCTTGTACGATCTTGTGATTGTTTGAATTGGACGCAGCCATGAGCACAGTCATCCCTTTCGCGTTGACGACGAAGTTGACATCTGCGCCTGCCGATAAGAGACATTTGACAACTTCGAGATGGCCGCGGCGACATGCGCATATCAAAGGAGAATCGCCTCGTGAGTTCTTGTGGCGCACATTTGCACCGGCGGCCAGTAGCGTCTGGACAGCATCGACGCGATTGTACGTGCAAGCCATCGTCAGCGGCGTCGAGTTGTTCAATCCCTCTGCGTCGACAAGAGCACCCTCCGCGAGCAGCAGCTCGACAATGCGTGTGTGACCGCCACGTGCCGCTAGGAAGAGCGATGTGACTCCGCGTCGGTTCGTAGCGTTCACGTTGGCACCGGCCGAAAGAAGCGCACGGACTGTGTCTTGATTCCCCCCACCACACGCGTGCAGTAAAGGTGTATACCCTGCGTGATCTCGAGCCTCAACTCCACCACCAGGCACAAGGAGGCGTTTGAAGATGGTGGCATTACATCGTCGCGCGGCGCCCATCAGTGTCACTCTGGACCTCTCACCGACATTTGGATTGGGGCCAGCGTCGAGAAGGAGCTCGGCAACATCATTCTTGCCATTGTTGACCGCGTTTTGCAACGCTGTCTCACCCCACTGTACCACACCATCAAGGTCCGCTCCAGCGTCGATAAGGATCTTCACGATATCGACGAATCCAAGTCGTGATGCGAGGGTTAGTGCCGAGTGCATAAAATGTCCCAACTGGTCGACATCGGCGCCGGCATCGATAAGGTAACGGACCAGGTGGGAGTCACCGCTTCTCACCGCGTGGAGCAGCAAGTGGTACCAATGTAAAGCATCCGTTTTGACGCTCACGCCCGTCTCGACGAGAGCTTTGACAATCTCCACGTGGCCGAACTGAACCGCAGGTCCCAACGCGTGCGACACGGCTACGCGTTCGCGGCCGTCGGCCACACACTGCGCAAACAATAGCCGAACAACCTTGAGATGGCCGAATTTCGATGCGATCCACAGCGGCGTCTCCAAGTTCTGACAGTGCTCGAAGAGGACGTCCGCCCCAAGCCCTACCAACAGCTTGACGAGGGCAACGTCGCCATGATAACACGCATGCGTGAGCGCGGTCCACCCAGACGAATCCGCGTGATCGATGAAGATACCCCACCGGAGCATATATCGGACAAGTTCAGCGTGTCCATTGCGTACAGCCCAGATGAACGGCGTTTGGCCGAGTTTGTTCTGGATCTCGGGGTCCGCTCCGGCAGCGTGGAGCATCTTCACAATACGGAGTCGGGAGAGCTCGAACGCGATCAAGAGCGCAGTGTTTCCTTGACTGTCTTGAGAGTTCACCCTCACTCGGTTGTCCTTCAGTAGCAACTCGACAATCTCTGCGCTGCCGCTGCGCACTGCACAGTGCAATGGTGGCTCGCCAGGACCATCTATGGCATTGGGATCTGCGCCAGCAGACAACAGCTTGTGGACAACGCCAACGTGTCCTTCTCGGCATGCGACGACGATCGGACTGCGTTCGCCACCGTTGGGATCTGCGCCGGCACCGAGCAGCGCCTCGACCGCCGCGATGTCGTCGCGGAATGCCGCGAGAAGCAACGCGGCGTTGGTTTCCTCCATTGCGGACGAATGCCAAGTGTGTGGGAATGCAGACTTGGAGGAGGTGTACTCTTCAGGACCAACACTCACGATAGGTGCATGGGTGCACTTGGGTACACAAAAAGTTCGCATGGGTACAAGCAGTGCATAAACCGAACTTTTTGTATCCATCTGTGCCCTAGTGTACCCATCCGCCTCTCAAACGTGTACCGGTCTATCTGGTGTGAGTGGCTATAAAGAGACACACGTGCTTTCCTTCGGCGCCTGACACACGCCTTTTCCGCATGCCCATCGCGTCGCTGGGGGAATCAACGAGTGTGCATTTGGCTCGTATACCGTGTGTGCTCCTGCTCCATGGCCGTGAGGCCATGGAGCAACCTATCTATCTATATATAGAATGAATATATGCAGATCTTGGGAAGTGGAGGGTGGGTTGTCGACGACTTGGAAGAATCGGAAATGGTGGGAGCCTCAGCGGAAACCCCCATTTCCGATCCAAGCATAGGACCGGAAAACACCATTTCGTTGCTGCAAGAACGCGAAAGCAATGGCCGAGTGTCCCTTGGCATCCACCATTAAGAGATTCGCACCAGCAGCAACAACCGCTCGAACACTGTCGGGACTGCGTGACGTGCAGGAGCACACGAGGGCAGTCATGCCTGTCGCGTTGGTACCATATCCGGTGAGATCGAGGTAATGGTGCTCGACAGCATACATCACGGTCGGCACCCCCTCTGCATCTATAGTGTGCGATATTGCACCGGCATCGAGCAATATCTCGCCTCCACTAGCGCGTGTACCACTGGTAATCAGCCTGTGCGAAGAGCGGCGATGAGAGACCATCACTCACCTCTCACAGTGAGAGGAGATGGGTACAGTGGATTTGACGTTTAGTTGTGTTGTTGGCTTCAAACATGCATTCGATATCTCGAACTTAGTCTCTACTGTGACTTACCGGACTCGAAACGTACGCAAATGCTTTGCGGCTTCGTGGTGTCGTCCGTCCTCGGCATGCGTCAACGCCCGCCACCCCTGGCGATTGCGCATCCAAATGTTGGCTCCTGCGGCTGCCAGGGCATCGACAAGCTCGACGTGGCCACCACTCGCTGCACGCATGAGCGCGGTTTCGTGTTCGTTGGTGGTTGCGTGATTCACATCGACGCTCGTGTGCACAAGAAGGCGATTCACGACGTCAACGCGGTCATTCCTACACGCAACTGTGAGCATCGATTCACCGTCGGGGTCACAATACTGGACGTCAGCACCAGCTGCCAGCAACACCCCCACGACGTTGGCACACCCATGCCTACAAGCAACCATGAGCGGTGTCGCACCATGCTCGTCGACGGATTCCAGGTCAGCACCTGCGGCGATCAGCACTTCAACGACGCGAGCATGGTCGCCACGAGCTGCCTTGAGTAGCGCCGTCTCACTGCTTCGGGTCGGGAGGTTGGCGTTTGCGCCTGCGGCTAATAGGGCTTCGACAATGTAGAGGTGTCCATCACGACTGGCATGGTGGAGCGCAGACATGGTGGCTCTATCTTGATGATCGATAACCGAGTCGTTCGT
>JAADWR010000106.1:0-17664 GCA_023336345.1 Pythium inflatum | reverse complement strand
CAGAGAACGCCAGATCTCAGTTCAGAACATTCTGGGAACGTTTGTTGGGTGTGAGGCAGCCAATTAAAACGCACTCGGGAACCTCTTTTCCAAGATTGCTCTGAGCGTATCTAGCTAGCGACGCCTTGTAAAATGGACAGACGTGGAACACTTGTGTGGAGTGCTGTGAAGATCATTAGTCACTGGGATGATACTACTAACATAAAGCCGATGGCGATTTGCAGCGTCGGTATCGTTGGCGTTGGTGGCTAGGCCTTGGCATCGCCAACACTGGCGCCGTTAGTTGTAAAGCCGAGACACGACGCCGGTGGCCGCCACTTGTCGGTCGATCGAGTCGAAAAGGTCGCAGCGACCGGCCGACGTGTCGAACGAAAAGCCCTTGCACGTGGATGTCGCAAGTGCGCACTGGAGCGCGCACACTTCGATGCCGTGCGCGCCGTCGGCAGAGCTCGAATGTCCGACGAGTCGAGTGTTTCCAAGCAGCGAGTCGAGCGGCTTTGGCGAGTTCATGATACTGGCGGAGTAGTCCAGCAGCGCTCGCGTACTGTACGTTCCAGCGTTGTACCAGAGGTAGCATGCCTGCTGAGCGCGCAAGACTGCAAAACCTTTGCACCCACCTGTCGAAGCGCACAATGCACAGCACGCATCAATGTCGAACGTGCCCTTGGCGGCGTAATACCAGCCGCCCGAATATACTGTGTCTTGCACCAACGGCGCACACGTAGGCGGCGCGACGGTGGTCGGCGCTGGAGTTGTTGGCGCTGGGGTCGTTGGCGCAGGGGTCGTGGGCGCTGGGGCCGACGTCATTGAAGGCGTTGGGCTGGGCGTGGCATCGCTCTCGCACATCTTACGCGGCTCCCCTGCAGCGAGTGCGACCGCCATGGACACAGCGAAAAGCGCGCGGATGATCTTCATAACTGGGAGTCGATGTGGCTTGGAGGCAGGGAATCGCAGTGTGAGGAAGCAGGAACTCCGGCGCTGGTGCGTGGTGGTTCTCGAACAGAGCAACCACAGCCAGTGGATAGGAAGCTTCGGTCAAGAGACGACGAGCACGTGCTATTGGAATGCACGAGGAACGTGACGTCAGCCGCATAGAGACGACACAAGATCCCATAGAGCTTCACACTGGGAGGTTGAACGGCAAGCGCACGATGACATCTGTCCAGACCAGAAAAGGTTCCAATCGTTTTGCTGTGCGAAAGGTCAACATGCGTTGCAAAAGAGACAGAGAACGCCAGATCTCAGTTCAGAACATTCTGGGAACGTTTGTTGGTGGTGAGGCAGCCAATTAAAACGCACTCGGGAACCTCTTTTCCAAGATTGCTCTGAGCGTATCTAGCTAGCGACGCCTTGTAAAATGGACGGACGTGGAACACTTGTGGAGTGTTGTGAAGATCATTAGTCTGTGGGATGGTGCTACTAACATAAAGCCGAGTGCGCTTTGCAACGTCGGGATCGTTGGCGTTGATATCTTGGCCTTGGCATCGTCAACACTGACGTCGTTAGTTGTAGAGTCGAGACACGACACCGGTGCCACTTGTTGGTCGATCGAGTCGAAAAGGCTGCAGCGACTGGCCGACGAGTCGAACGTAAAGCCCTTGCACGTGGACTTGGCGAGTGCGCACTGGAGCGCGCACCCTTCGACGCCGTGCGAGCTGTCGGCAGAGCTCGAATGTCCAACGAGCCGAGTGTTTTCAAGCAGCGAGTCGAGCGGCTTTGGCGACTCCATCGTACTGCCTGAGTAACCCGGGGCCGCTTGCGTACTGTGCGCTCTCGCGTTGGACCAGAGGTAGCAGGCCTGCTGAGCGCGCGAGAGCAGCCGCCCGTCGCAGTGCACAATGCACAACACGCAGCAACGTCGAACGAGCCCTTGGCGGGGTAATAGCCACCAGAATATACTGTGTCTTGCGCCAAGGGCACGCACGTTCGCGGCGCATTGGTGATCGGTGCTGGCGTCGTTGGAGCTGGCGTCGTTGGCGCTGGCGTTCTTGGTGTTGGCGTTGTTGTCGTCGGAACCGACGTCATCGAAGGCGTTGGGCTTGGCGTGACATCGCCCTCGCACATCTTTCTCGGCTCCGCTGCCGCGAGCGCGACTGCCATGGACACAGCAGAGCGCGCGAATGACCTTCATGACGGACGAAGTCGATGTGGGTTGGACGAGGGAAATCGATCAATGAGCAAACCGCTGCCGACAAGAGGTCTCCCAGAGCTGAGAGAGCATAGGCATACGTTAACAGGAGGGAGCGCGTTTGAGTCAGAGGCTCTATACAGCACGTCGTAACACAAAAGATGCATAACGTCAGCAGCGGCGAAGAGATGAAACGAGATCTCACCCCTCGGTTCAGACACGATAGTGCGCAGAAAAGGACGTGAAAAGTTTTGCTGTACGAAGTGACAATGTCGTCGTTTCCCACGACCCTATGGACTCGAAACACTGGGAGATTTTGTTGTGGTTGAGGTTTGTACGTCTGAGCCCTTTGAGAGACCTGCATACTAGGGTATCACTCTGACACCTCGTACCTTTCGACAGTAAGGCACCTTTCCAACCTAGAGGAATGAGAGACCGAGAGTTCTTAGTGTCTGTGACTCGCGCGCATGTGCTGATCCCATCGATTCGGCAAACAGCAAGCGCATGGTACTGTGTGATGTAGACAGCCGTCAGCGTAACGCACCACTGCTACTAACACTGGAGCACTTACGGACGTGCAGTCTCTGGATCATCTCACTGGACGAAACAACAACATTATGCTCTAGACTCTAACCACAGGATCCCCGTGCTGACGTTTTCAGTCAATATGCACGGATATTCTGGACATAGACTCAACAAGAGAGAACAGGACGGATTTCCAGCGAGTGTCGATGCGAGTGACTGTAAATTCAGAACAAATGGGTAGGCCAAGCCTTTCGCAGCATCGTGTCAGTTTCTGGGACGTTTAGAATCTGGGGCGCAAGCGTGTCTTGCGGTAGGCTCAGGTGTGGCTATGGTCAATATGAATTTTGCTGCACGGCGTTGGACGACCGCGGAATCGTCTCCACTGGAGACTCCAGGGAACGAGAAAAAACTGCTCACTGCACGGGCATAATCACACGAGGCACTTGCTTCTGACAGCATTCGCGCTTCGTATGCAGAGGTTTCGTCTGAGGAAACACGAGTTCTTGTGAGACTTTATCGGGTTGATACCTCACGAGAACTCATTCAGATTGGATCGGGCACAATCGCGTGTCTGGGACAACGGGCGCACGTGTTGGCGACGAGGAGGTTGTTGGCGTCGGCGTCGTTGGGCGGACGCCGTTGGCTCTGACGTGGTCGTTGTTGGGGTTGTTGGCATCGGTGCCGATGTCATCACAGATGCTGGAGCCGCCAATCGTTCGCTCGTCGACGAACTTGTTTGTGACCAAATCGCGTGGTCATTCAACTCCGTCCTAGCGTGAAAAACGTGGCCCCGACAGCCGAGTGTTCCTGCAGAGACAAGCACGAGGCCACACGCACTGTACTCTAGATCCACACGCCCATACAAGACGTGATGCAGCTGGACGATTGGGCAGTGCTGGTTATCTAATGCTGTATCCGTACCACTATAACTTCACGATGCGTGTATCCAAAGTACTCGTACTCATACCGAAACAAGCCATATCTCGAGTACTTGACGTGGGCGCCATGCGACTAGTTGAGTGCCGAGGTCCAGCCGGTGGCCGTCGCTTGTCCGTCGACCACATCAAAGAACGCGCACTGAACGTTGCCGAACGTAAAGCCCTTGCACTTGGTGCCGGCCACCGAGCACTGGAGCGCGCAGCCTTCGACAGTGTTGGAGTCCGCGGTCCTGTACGTATGTCCAACCAAGTGCGTGTTGCTTAGAAGCGGCTGCGTCGGCTGGGGCGCGCTCATGACGCTCGACGAAGCGCCAGGGGCTCGAAACGTCTGGTATTCGCCCGTGTAGTAATAGAGGTAGCAAATCTTCTGGCTGTTGACGTGCCCCATGGCGCGACAGGCGCGTGTGTTGGCACAGAGTTCACAACACGCGGGCGCGTCGATGGCACCATCGACTCGGAAGCGATCGGAGAGCTCGAAGAACGTGTCTTGCTTGATCACTCCACAGGTCGGCGGCGCTGGTGTCGTGGGCGCTGGCGTGGTCGGCTCGGGTGTCGTTGGTGTGGACGTGGAAGGCGTTGGCGTCGGCGGTGCTGGTGTTGTCACCACTGGAGTCGTTGGCGCTGGGGTCGCGGGCAGAACCGTCGGCGTCAAGGACGTTGGCTCGGGCGTGCCATCGGAGCAAATCTGGCCGCCTTGCGTGGGCGTCGCCGTTGCGACGACGACGACAGCGAACCAAAGCGACGGCGTGATCTTCATCTTGGGAGTAGGAGATGGCGATTTGGAATGGAAGCAGTCCAGTGTCTGTATGTGAACCCCTTCTGTCCCTCCAGCAACGTCGCCACACCCACACTGCTTAGTGAATGAGTCCTTCTGAGACTTTATATTGCGAGATCACCTCTAACGAGAACTCGCTCGATTGGACCGTTCGGTCCAGCAGGCGCCTGGCCACAGCGTCCATCCATATCATTCCAACAAATCTCGCTTCTTGATCGTACGTGGCAGATCTCCCAGATAAGGAGATCATACATGTACACAGTGCAGGTGGATGGATAAGGTGGACTGCCGTTGCGATCGCTTGGATACTGAAGTATGAGTTTCGATGAGTTCCGTTCAGAATCGTCCAACACTTCGTCATTGTGGATAGAGTCCATCTGCAAATGGTGCCAAAGCCAGCGCCGCCGCTTCTCGACATCACGCCGCTCGAAGGGCATTCGTCTTGTTGAACAGCGCGTCTCGGGTGCTAGCTAGACGATCTACCGTCAAGCGGATATGGCTCGCTCGAGATCAGCGCTCAATAACGAAGGTTTACTCTAATGTACAAAGCCAACTATGACCGGAGGCGTCCGAGCTGATCACCAGGACCTGCCACGGCGTAGCCACAATTATGTGCTCTATGAATGCATGTTGATCCCCGCCCAAGCATCGTTCCGATCCCTCTCCTTGTCTACGCTAGTGCCTGGGACGCCGACTCGGTCGTGTACAACTGCTCCCACATGACGCGATGAAAGATCTCGAACCACCGCCCCACGCCCGTGTTGAGGACAGCATGGAGCTGCGGCATCGCGACGTCGCGCGCGCGATTCGGTCGGACGCGCATCTGTGCCCACCGCGACATGACGACCGTTCCGCTGTTGTCGCCCAGCGTTGTGACGTACATCACACAGGTCGCTTCAATGTGAACGTCAACGTCGCCGTGCGTCGCGTGCAGGACGTCCGACGCGACGGGCTGGACCGTCATGACGACGCGCTCGTTGTGCTGTCCGACGTCAAAGACCTGGCCAAACGCAGCCTGGGCTCCGCCAGCCGACACGCCGCTGTCGAGCGTCGAGCGGATGCGCCGCACTGACGAGAACGCTTCGCCGAACGACGTCGGCTCGGTGCAATCGTCTTCTTCCATGTCTTCGCGGATGGTAATCGTCCCCAGTCGTTCCGACACACAAATCTCGAGGTTGGACGACCAGAACCGCAGCGCGTCGTACACGCGATGGACGCTCGCGATGCCGGGAAACTGCGTGATGTCAAAGTACACCGACTCGAGATCGCCGGATATCGGGTCCTGGAACTTTTCATGGGACGAGTACGGCACTGTGAGGTCCATGGTGGCGCAGCGCGCGAGCATAAACGCTTCGGCGTCGCGGATCTTGTCCGCGTGGATGCGGCGCAACGTCTCACGGCGTTCGACATGGCTGCCGGAGAGACAGAGACGAGCATGGAGCGGCTCAAACTGCTGGGTCGTCTATGGATACCAATTTCAGTGACGTGATCCAGCCCCAACAATCTCAGAGACCTACCGTTTGGGCGAAGAGCATGCCGCGCAGCCTCGCGACCTGGAGGTGGCGATTGAAGATCGCTTGTCGGAGACGGACAGACGTCGAGTCGTTGGCGAACGGGTCGTCGTCAGACTCGTGCGATTCGGTTTTCGCTACAACAGGAGCGACACCGCGCCCCTGCCGCTGCCGATGGAGCCGCACGTACGCGCGCAAGACTTCGAGCTCATGGAGGAGCGCGATTTTCTCTTCGCGCCGCGCGACGGCCGTGGACTTGCGGACAGGGCGGTGCGCGCGAGGGGAGGAGGAGGACGACGTCGAGGACGCAGAAGAGAGCGGAGGGGACGCAATGCGCGCCATGACGACGCGCAATGGACGAGCGGATACCACGAAGGTTGGAACGAGCGGTGGTCCTCGTGCGCGAGGGATAAGAGTCCTGACGTACAGTACTTGAACTGGGCAGAGACACGAGACGTCCAGAACTGAGATGTCGCACGCAGATGAGCCAGTCCACGAGATCCTTTCGCATACCATCAACAAAAACCTCTGTAATACGATTTATTCGATGCAAACAAGTCATAGAGCGGCCAACAACGTCTCCAAATCACTCTTTATTCTTATACCCGCTCTATTCCGCAATATTTTGCTTCCAGAGGACGACGCGCCAGACATGGCTACATTCTCACTCCCTCGGGGCTGGGCTATGAAAAAGCTTATCACAGTGCTTTTGGCTGTTGCATTTTGGCCAATGAGCGTTCGAGACTGCGACCAGATCTTTTGCGCTGTCCGAACCCAATCAGAATATGACGCGGGCCGCGGGGCAGTTGCTCCTGCGCGCGGCGCGCACTGGCGACGTTGCGCGCGTCGAAAAGGCGCTCGCAGACGGCGCATACGTCGACACGGCAGAGTATGACGGCATGACACCGCTCATGACCGCTGCGTGTCACGGCCACGCTGCCGTCGTCGACGTGCTGCTCGCCGCGAACGCCACCGTGCGCATGTCGTGCTACCAGCGCCACACACCACTGTACTACGCGATGCAGCGCGGCCACGTCGAGATCGTCAAGAAGCTCGTCGCGACTGGCGCCGACGCGGACCGCGCGAGTCCGTACGACGAGACGGCGATCATGTGTGCGGCTGCCGGAGGCCACGTCGACCTCTTCGAGTTCTTTGTCCGCGACGAAACGACCCAAAGCGTCCACGATCCCAACCATCTCGGAGAAACGGCGCTCCACCACGCCAGTCGACAGGGGCAGCTCCACATGGTTGAGCGGCTCCTGGCGCTCAACGTCGCAGTCGACCACGCCGATCGCCGCGGCTGGACGGCGCTCTTGCACGCGAGCAAATGCGGTCATATCAGCATTGTCGAGACGCTGCTTTCGGCGGGTCAAGCGGATATCCACCTCACGAACGCACTCGGCGAATCGGCGCTCTTTCTCGCCGCTCGGCACGGCCACGTGGCCGTCGTGCAGATCGTGCTCGCGTGGGGCGCACGCGTCGATGTCGTGACGCGCGCTGGCCAGTCGCTCATGCACGCGACGACCAACATCCACATGATCGCTACGCTCGTGGCCGCTGGCATAGACATCGACGCAATCGACCGCTACGGGCTCTCAGCGCTTCTCGAAGCGGCCGAGTTGGGACACGCCGACCTCATCGACTGGTTGTTCGACTCGCCTCTCGTCGACGTGAACCGCCGTAGTTCTAATGGACTGAGCGCGCTGATGCTCGCGCTCCAGCGCGAGCACCACGGCGTCGTGGAGAAATTAGGCGCCTGCAACGTAACAGATCGCAGTGGTTCGTAAAAGTCTGGCTCGGTGGTCGTTGAGGGAGTTCGAGCGAGCGTTCCCACTGTCTTCTTCTCACGAGGAGCTCAGCTGATCTGGCTGGATGTGCTCTGCTCCATCGTCGTGTGCGTCCTTTGACTCACACGCAACGACGGCAAGCATCGAGCCATCGTCGCCTTCCACCCAACAGAGGAAAAATTGATTCTCCAATGAGTATTTGTTCCTTGCAGCTGACTTTTGTCCAACGATCGTCAGCGAGAACGCACAGACTCTTCACCCACGAGTTCGAGTTCATATTTCCGATAGAGTTACTCCACGTCGCGATGCGCTCGTGGCGTGGCGCCCCTCATTGAGACATCTTCACCTGGGCCATGGAACTCTGCGACGAAATGATCGACAGTCCATGCCTCGATTTCTCTGCTGTTCACAGCAAGTCGCATCATCAGCGGCCAGTGCGTTTGGTGAACACACTGTGAGTTGGATGAGTATTACTAGCACGAATGCTCGCAGGAAAACATTTCATTTCATCCTACACCACTGGATGTTGGACCATGAACCGTGCACTCTCGGGTGGCACCGTCGTTCCGTACAGTTGGTCCAACATGACGCGATGAAAAACGTCAAACCACCGCCCGACGCCCGAGGTGAGGGCAGCGTGGAGCTGCGGCATCGAGACGTCGCACGCGCGATTCGGCCGGAACCGCATTTGCGCCCACCGCGTCAAGACGATCGTGCCGTTGGCTTCTGTTGTGACCCGCATGACGCAGTTTGCTTCAATCTGGACGTCTACACTTGCGTGGGAGGCGTGGAGCGCGTCGGAGGCCACGGGCTGGACCGTCAGCACGACGCGCTCGTCGCGCTGACCGGCGTTAAAGACCTGGGCGAACACGGCCTGGGTCCCGCCGGCCGTCACGCCGTTCGGAAGAGTCGATCGGATGCGTCGCGCCGACGAGTACGCTTCGCCGTACGACGTTGGCGCATCGCACTCGTCTTCTTCCATGTCTTCACGGATCGTGACGTTCCCGAGCCGCTCGGACACGCAGATCTCAAGGTTCGAACTCCAAAACCGCAACGCGTCGTACACGCGACGGACACTCGAGATCCCAGGAAACTGCGTGACTTCAAAGTACACGGCCTTGAGATCGCCCGACGTCGGGTCTTGAAACTTTTCCTGCGATGAAAACGGCGCCGTGAGGTCCATATTGGCACAGCGCGCGACCATGAACGCTTCAGCATCGCGGATTTTCTGCGCGTGGCCGAGGCGCAACGTCTCACGCCGTTCGTCGTGGTTGTCCGACAAACACAAGCGCGCGTGTAGCGGCTCGAACTGCTCGGTCGTCTGTAGATATCAGCGCAGCATTAATCGCTATACAGTAACTCATTGGCATCGGAGACGTACCGCCTGGGCACTGAGTATCCCGCGCACCCGTGCGATCTGGAGGTGATGACTGACAACCGCTTTGCGGAGACGGAGGTACGTGGATCCCTTGGCGACCGTGTCGTCGTCAAACGCGGGCGTTTCGGGAGCTGCGACGGCAGCCGTCGCGCGCCGACGCTGGCGCTGGCGATGGAGCCGCACGTACGCGCGCAGGACTTCGAGCTCATGGAGGAGCGCGATCTTCTCTTCGCGGCGCGCGACGGCCGTGGACTTGCGGACGGGGCGGCGCGCGCGAGGGGAGGACGACGACGCAGAGGACGCAGGGGACGAGAGCGCAGGGGACGCCATGGCGAGTCGAAGTGCGCAATGGTCGACCTGATCCCAACGCGGTGGGAAGGAGTGATTGTCGTCATAATCAGAGCTCGTGGAGATGACGATTGACCATCACTCTTTACTGCCCATCGCAAAACACGTGATTTGATTATGGGATGAAGAGTGATGGTTGAGCATTTCGTCATCATGATGTCGCCGGGAGATGAGCGCGTGCAGAGTTATGGAGCGTCAACAATTACCTCTATACATCTATTTACGCTGCATAAACAACTGTTCAGTTGGCCAATATGGCCTGTGTTTGACTGTATAATCCCATACCCTCCCTATACTGTTAAATATTCCATTCGAGTGATGACACTCGTGTGCATGGATACACTCCCAACACGCGCGCGACACGGGACGTTTCTGTCCCCACGCGCGTGGGTTTGACGCTTCGATCCGTTCGCACTTTTCAATCGCCCGCTTCTGTCTCACATCCACGCATTATTCTACCATGTCGTCGCCCAAGGCCGACGCGCCGTACACGCTCGTGCAGATCGATCTCCCAACGTCGTCGCCTGTCCCGCCGCTCTCGCTCGCGTGGCACCATCTCAGCGCCCACGCCACGGAACCGTCGCCGCTGAAGCCATCTACCAAGCCACCGAAAGAGCCCACGACGCCGCTCCCGAACGACGACGGCCCGCGGCTCCTCCACGACGTCTCCGGCGACGCGCAGCCTGGAGAACTCGTCATGATCGTCGGTTCTTCCAGCGAAGAGATCTCGACGCTGCTCCACGCGCTCGCGGGTCGTGCGCCTGCGCTGACGACTGGATCCGTCCGCGTGAACGATCAGACCGTACGCATGACGCCGACGATCGCTGCGTTTGTGGACCGCGACTACCCGACGTACGCGACGCTCACGGTCCGCGAGCACTTGGAGCTCCAAGCGCGACTTCAACTGAGCGAGCAGACGACACCGAGCGAGCGAGCGACGCGCGTGACGAACGTACTGAGCCAAGTCGGTCTCACGGACGTTGCGACGTCGCTCATCGGCGACGGCAGCGCGGTCCAGGGGCTCTCTGCGCGCAACCGCAAACTCCTCGCGTTGGCAACCGAGCTCCTATTGAACCCGTCGATCATTCTGGTCAATGAACCGACCGCCGGCCTCGATGCCTCGGCCGCCAAGGACGTTGCTCAATGCCTCCGGTTGCTTGCGCGCAGCGGTCACACCGTCGCGATGACCATGCCGCTGAGTCTCCAGCCGACAAGCGCGATGTTTACATTCGTCGACAAGCTCCACGTCGTCGCCAATGGTCGCACTGTGTTTCACGGCAAACCGCACGAAAGCCTAGCGTTCTTGCAGACGCACGGTCTCACGTGCCCGCTGCTCACGAACCCGTTCGAGTTTTTCGCGGATGTTCTCAGTGAAGACCACAGCGTCACGACCCTCGCGTCGGCCTGGACAACGCGCGAGAGTCTGACGACGACGTCGGCAATCGACGGCCCTGTGCTCGAATCGTCCTCCATCGTCCGTCCCCATCGTCTCGCGACGCAGCTCGGCGTCCTCACGCAACGCAACGCGCTCCGCCTCGCGCACGACAAAGCGACGATCATCGGCCGCCTCCGCCAGTCGCTGCTCATCGCCGTTGTCATTGGGCTCATCTTCTTGCGCATCGACGTGTCCCAAACGCACATCCAGTCGTTCTCGAGCGCGTGCTTCTTTGCGGTCGCGTCGCAGTTTATGACCGCGTTCGTTCCAGAAATCACTACACTGCCGAACGAAGTCGCGCTCGTGCTCCGCGATCACCACGGCCGTTTGTACCACGCGCTCAATTGGTACATTGTCAAGAACATCACGGAACTCCCGCTTCAGGTTCTGTACCCGCTCGTGTTCCTCACGCCAGCGTACTTTCTCGTGGGCTTCCCCACCGACGCCGAGGTCTTCTTCTCGATGTACCTTTTCCTCTTCTTGGCCGTGAGCACGGGCGTCGCGGTCTCGCTCTTGGC
Organism: Pythium inflatum; assembly: GCA_023336345.1. Classification (NCBI taxonomy): domain Eukaryota; phylum Oomycota; class Peronosporomycetes; order Pythiales; family Pythiaceae; genus Pythium; species Pythium inflatum. Next base: position 6,321 of record JAADWR010000106.1, on the reverse strand, counting down.
GTCGTGTCTCGCGCCGCGGTCCAAGGCCATGATTGTCGGCATTCTCCTCGCGATCCCCGCGCTCGTCTTTGGCGGTCCGTTCCTCAACCGCAAGTCCGTCCCCGACTACTTTCTCTGGATCCAGCAGATCTCGCCGGTCAAGTACGCGTACCACGGCCTCATGCGCGCGTTCTGGACGCACGTCGACAAGATCCCGTGTGCCCCCGGCGGCATTTGCCGTGCGCCCAATGGCCGCGCTGTGCTGGCCATGAACTTTATCCATCCCGACACGTTTGCGTCCGACTGGCAGTTGTTGTTGGTCATCAACGTTGCGATGCGCGTGCTCGGGGGCGTGGCGTTGGCGTGGCGCGCGGCGCGTGGACGTAGCCACCACGCACTCAAGAGCGAATAAGACAATCGAGGGAACAAGGTCTCACCAACGGTAGTAAACAGGCGACGCTTCCAATAGACGCACATGTGTGGTTCAATTATTTGACAGTCACGTTGGAGCACTTGTGGGCCCCATAGTCTCACCAAACCCACCTTGCGCATGGGCGACTCGCTTGCGCTCCTCAACGCAGGCGAGGTTGCTGCGCTCCTCGACGCGATCGATCATGACGACTCGTCGGCGTCCGCCCACCGCCGAGCGTCCGCGCGGTCGATGAACCGGTCACGCGAGCGGCGACGGCGCGAGCTGCTTCTGCTGCGGGACCAAGAACGCGCTCTCTCGTCCCGACTCGACACGCTCCGAAAGCGCCACGCGGCGGCCGATCAACGCGAGCGACAAGCTGCTGCGTCTGGCGCGCTCCAGGCGCTGCCGCTGTGGGAGCGACTCGCGCGCCGTCAGTTCCTCGCACGCCAGCAGGCCGAGGCGCTGAACGCCGAGTTGAAGCGAGCTGTCGGCCAGCAGCAAGCGGCGCTGGACGACCTGCAGCATGCAGTCGAGCTGCTCCATCAACGTGCAACGGAGAGGAAGAACGATTGCACGATGGCAGTGACGTATTGCCCGACGACCATCCGCGATCGCATGCCCGTGGCGATGCAGCAGAAACGCCTGCAACTCATCGCAACCGCGTCGTGGCCGTGTTCTCGGAGGTTGGAAGCTCGAAACTCGACTTTAGCGATGCCAACAGCGTGACAAAGCCCGGAGAAATCGTGATCTGCGTGCGCTCGAGCCACGCGGCGCCGTTCGCCGTCCCGCTTATCGAAGCGGCGCTGTGGTCGTTGCTCGGACTCGCAGAGAGAGACTCGAAGACGGCAACGAGTAGATTGTGACGCACGAAGCCACGTGGACAGACACAACGATGTACGGCGTCGTGGCCTAGCTGATCTCACGTGGCGGTATCGATGCCGACGGCCGCGTCGACGCGGCGTTCGCCGTCGAGCGCCGAGAGGAATGGGTTCATGGGTCTTGACGAGATCGGCCGCTTGAACTGCATCGCGACGCGATGCGTTCAAGCGACTCGGTCTTGGTCTCGACCTGAGAGGGAAAAGCGAGAAGCCGAAGGTCCAGAAGCGTACGCTTGTGACTCAGTTAGAGCAAGTGATGTCGTAAGCGCGTGTGGTAATGAAGCATTTCCCGTACAAATCACTCGAATCCTTGATCTTTCGCATGAACCCACCCACCCTGATTTCTTAATATTGATGACTGTGGCTTCGCCACCGTCTTCAGGCAACCAAGAGTACGAACACAACGCAGCAGAGACCCAGTGTCACTTCTCAAATTGTTCTCGACTGCTACAACCAACTGCCATGAAGATTTCCTTCTGCATCACCGTCGCGACACTTGCTGTCCTCTCAGTCGGCGGCACGTTCGCTTGTTGGACCTCTGACTGGGGCAACTGCCTCAATGCGGACAATTCGTTGGCGTGTTGCCCCGACGGCCAAGTTTGCCAGCGGTGGCGTGAATTTGCGTATTGCCTGCCACCCCCCAGCGATCCTATCGGACCTGACGGCCGCAACACGCTGCCGCCACTTCCAGCGTCAATGCCATCGGAACCGTTGCTGGCCAAAGAACCACTTCCATCGCCACAAGAGCATCTCCGTCGTCGCTAGATCGTCTCTGCCGCTGCGAGCGCCTACGAATCTGCTCACCAAAGCGCGTTGCATTATGGATCTCAATCGAAACAGAACTCAATATACTCCCATCGATAAGTCGTCTATTTTGATGGAATCAGCATTTCGTTGCACGAGATTTTCGTCACGAGCTAGTTCAAGTGTGGTGGCTCATTCCGCCAGCTGCAGAACAGTTCTGCTTTCACAGCTGCCGCCCAGTCAAGGAGCTCACAATTCTTCATCGATGTGGGTCGGAATCAACCTCTCTTCGGCATCCTCTGACCGGTTTCGCTTGTCGAGGAGCCATAGTGTGGTGAGATTACGTGATTTTCGAATGGTTATGGAGCTGCTGCCATGGGAAAGTTTGATTGGGTTCATGGGTTCACAAGTGCTCGTACTGTACGAAAAAGGTTCCGGTTGAACCCACGTTCTTGTTAATTTCGATGGTGGCATTGGAGGTTAAGGGCAACTTGTATTACTTTAATACTAGCTGGGCTTTCGATTTACGTCACCTCTAACACCCCGGCCGAGTTGTCCTAATCTAACTACGAATTGGGCTATTCTTTAACTAATCTTGGCCCGCTTGTCCATCCTGTGTGTTCGGGTCCTACTCACAGTGACAGGGAAACGCTGCTTGACCTTGATTGGTCAGGAACGACCGACCCGCGACCTGATTTCGCCCAATGGGAAAAGTGATGGTGGCATTGCCACACCCCACCAACAGAGAAAAGGGGCATTTCAGTGAAGAGGGACTTCTCTCAGGCGGCCGACTGTTCCAGTGCACTGTGGTCCAACGCTAGCAACACACAGAGTTCCGATGCCATTCCCCAATCTCCTTTCGCCTACTACAGTCCGCCAATCCCTACCAGCTACTTTTTTTTTGAGACGAATGAATGAGGTGTATTAGTTACTTAAGAACACGATAACCCTTAGCAGCCACAAGGAGGGAAGGAGGAGGGGGTGCCTGTCCAGCCAACATGCGGCCGCTCCTGGTCGAGGAGTCCTTCCAGCTACTTGAAGGCCATGAAGATCGCATTCTGCACGGCCGTCGCGACGCTTGTTGTCCTCTCAGTCGGCGCCGAGACCCATTGTGACACCGAAGCGTGGGCCAAGTGCTCCAACGGCGACCGTTCGTTCGAGTGTTTCCCCGACGACCAAATGTGTGCGCTGTGGCTGGGCGTGGTACCCCTGTGCCTGCCACCGACTACTGACCCCATCTGGGGTGACCTGATGTCGCCTGAGCCAACAACGCCCAATCAAGCACCACGGGAATTGTCAACACCAGCGCCGCTACCGTCTCCAGAACCACCATCGCCTCCACGACCGCTACCGGAACAGTCACCGTCGGTCAGACCCTATGACCCTGAGAAACCGATACCCAGTAGAGCTTGAACAGGGCGAGAGCCGTCCTAGTCGACAAATCACCTGGGATATAGCATGCGGAACTAAACCGAATCCAATACATTCACCATCATCGCCGAATCGCCAGCTAATGACGCCGTTGTATTCCGGCCGACTATATGTTTCGCTAGACTACAGCGCGGTTGGCGCGCCTCCATTGGAGAGCAAATGCCTCTCGAGCAGCCGTTGTGTGGTGGGACTGCATACGGACGACCCGCTGACGGCTCGGCTACACTGTTTATTATAGACTAAATCATTGGTTCGAAGAGCAGAGTCGTGTTGGAAAAAGATACGTCGGTCGGTTTGATCGTCGTCTGAGCGATGGACGTCAGCGAGAGCTCGAAACGTCTGTTGTTCTGTCGAACGAGGTGTTGCGAAGCCACAGCCAAGCGACATCAGGATGACATGAATTCGCTTGGGTTCATGGGTTCATTGACCATAGAGATGAGATCTCATTCGGCACGAATTACGCATATTATCCCAAAACTTATACCGCTAAAAGATGATCAAACAAAGTGTCCCAACAACGACAATTTCGACTCTAGGAATCCATGACCCTGCCATTTTAATAGTATGGAAAGAATACTATACCCACCACTGGATCTTTTCGAACCCTTGAATGCTCTGGATGAACCCACGCACCCTCGTTTTGTTCAATGGCTGTCCCAGCCAACCTAGAGCATCAACACGCCGCGGCCTTGCAGCACACAGAGAACCAACGCCATTCCCCAATTTGCTCTCGACGACTTCAGTCCGCCAATCCACTCTCTAGTCTCCGATTACTCGACAATCGTGCGCGTCGACCATGAAGATCTCCTTTTGCACGGCCGTCGCAACGCTCGTGGCCCTCTCGGTCGGTGGCGCCCTCGCCTGTGATACCCAAGCGTGGGGCAAGTGTCTCAATGGCGACGGCACCTTTATGTGTTGTCCCAACGGCTACTCGTGTCGAGTATGGTCGCCTGAAGTCGCCATTTGCCAGCCAGATCACAGTATTTTGGGACTCGTCGTCGCGGAGCCTCCGCCACCAGAGCCGTCGGTCAAACCTTCTGACCCTGACCCGAACGGACCTTGCTACAGCTTGGGCTGTGGCGGCCCAGATAGTCAGTAGGTCTTGAACAGGACGGAGATTCTTTGATTAAAGCATCTCGACAGAGACTGTATCCAATCCACTCGTTTACAAGTCGCTTGTTCATGGTCCAAATGGATACCTTTCGTAAACAACACGTTTGCTGTGGTACTCTCAGATGCGCGCTTGGTACTCATTTTCATTGTCTGAACTACGTTCTGTGTGTGGCGCTGGCGTTGTTTCTGTTCGTCGCGGCACTAACGTTGAGGACGGCGCGGGAGAGGCGAGTTGTGAATGCTGTCTGCACCAAAAATTCAGACAGAGCCGCAACTTGTGCTGGACCAAGTGCTCGTCGGCGGCATCAACTACAATGCCGACAGATTGTGATGTCCCGTCAAGTGTGAAGAAGATCCAGGGCGTTGGGAGAGCTGTACAAAGACCGCATGTCGGTTTACCTGCACTCGCTGTCTGTCTATGTGCGCCATTTGTTGCTTTAACTCATCGACAACTCACCGAGCAGTTCAGTCGGAACAGCATGCTGCTGAGCCCAGTGCTGAACTGCAGAATGAGTCACAGTGATGGCGCTCCGTGTGTACGCTCTGCAGGCAGCGGAATCCGTTCATTCGGCAAGTTGCCAGCGGTCGACAAGTCCGTATAATGAAGGTCCCAGGACTGCTGTTGGTTGCGGTGGCGTTTATTGCCAGTGTCTCTGTTGCCCATGGGGGCGTGACGTGTGAGTACGGCACGCCTGCTCCCACTAACGCGACGTTTGTGACGCCGGAACCAACAACTCCGGAGCCTACGGCTCCAGCGCCCACGACTCCAGCGCCTACGACCCCAGCACCAACGACGCCGGAACCAACAACGCCCACGCCAACAACTCCAGCACCAACGACACCGGCACCAACGACGCCGGAGCCAACGACGCCAGCACCAACTACCCCCGAGCCAACGACCGTGCCTCCGTCGAAGTGTGGTCCGCTCGAGGAAGGCACTTTTTACTACAACGCTCCGTCCCTGTCTGCCGTCGGCACCTACGACTACGCTGGATGCTGTGCGCTCTGCACTGCTACGCCCGGGTGCACGGCGTTTGGGCTCTTTCACCCGATGGAGTCGTGCTCCTTGACGTACTTCACGGGAACGTTTGAACGGGCGCAAGCCTCCGAGTTCGCGTCGAGCATCATGGTCTCGCCCAAGCCGTTCCAGTTTCTCGCCAACACCAAGCTGAGCGGACACGTGTACTACCCTCTGGGTGCCCCGCGTGAGCAGTGCAGCTTGCAGTGCTCGCTCGACGGTCCCAAGTGCAAGGGCTTTTCGTACGTCTACACCACGACCCACCTGTGCTCGTTGTTTGATTCGATCGAGAAGCAAGAGACTGTCGCGGGCTGGACGTCCGGTTTCAACCCTTAGAGAACCACTCGTAATGCACAGAGCGTTTGATCCATATTCTGACGTCGGTTACGAAGCCCGCATCCTTCTCATCCGTGTGTGTCGACTTTACACGCTTGGTGACGTTCTGTTGGCCGACGGCACGTGGTCAACTCAAGATCAGTTCTGTTCCCGGGTTCTACAGGCTTTCGTTGAGGCTGAACAAGACACGCCAAGTCGACGATCCATACTGTTCGTTCACAAGCAGCTCCGCCAAGTTTACGATCGCGCTTTGCCTCCCCGCGTCTCCAACGTTCCTACGTCAACTGCGGTTGTTTGGCCATGGGCTCTACTGGCCGGCGATCGAGTCCAGCGATTCCCGCGCTTCCGACCGAGAACGACTCAACTTCATCTCCTCCCAAGCACGCCGCCGCGACGCCGTCACCCGATTG
>JAADWR010000105.1:0-17745 GCA_023336345.1 Pythium inflatum | reverse complement strand
GGAGCTGTCGTTCCCAGCGCCAACGCGATGCTTTTCGCGCGCCGAAGTCCAGACGATCCTCCGCAATATTGCGCTTACGACGAGTGCAGTCTTTGCACAGCACAACATCACGTACTTTCTCGACAGCGGTACGCTCCTCGGTGCCGTGCGTCACAAGAATGTCATCCCGTTTGATCAAGACGTCGACCTTGGAATCGACGAACGCGGGTACGAGATCCTCAAGACAACGCCCGTGCAATTCCCCAACGAGTATGCGCTCCACGTGTTCAACAGCACGATGCAGCCCAAGGGCACGCGGTTCCTCCAGATCCCGGTGCGAGTGACGCACATCGAGTCGACGCTCTACGCGGACGTCTTCGTGTACCTCGACTCGACCTCCGACGAGGGCCACCGGATCACGGGGCCGCTGTCGTCTGGCGCCTACTTTTCCTGTGTCAACTGCCCCAAGTTTGGCACGACCGGCGCTCGAACATTCAAAATCATGTACGACTGGATCTACCCGCTTCAACCGTGTCGCTTCGCGGGGTACGAACTCCCGTGTCCGAACAAACCGGGCGAGTACTTGTCGTACATGTTTGGCGAGCACTACATGACGCCCAAGGTGTTTCAGTACTAATAGAATATTCCTCTATGATCAACCACAACTCCGTTCTCTACGCAATGGTGTTGTTCGGTATCAGTGCATGTCCTGTCGCTCGAAACTCGCCCCGCAACACGCTGCCAAAGGCTTCGAGCTTCCACCGGTTCAAACAGGCGGCGTCCTGACCGACAATTGTCCCACCGATCCGGAAAATGTATGCACGCCGTTCGGTGGCAAGCGGTTTCCACTCCATCCAGAGATCACTGGACGCCCAGATCACTCGGACTCGTGATAGCCTGGATGAGTTCAGGACACTGGACCGATCGAACACACATGGCGAATCCAGAGTCCGTCGCGAAGCGGCACACGAGGTTCACAACGTGGACATCGGCAGGCGCCGTTGGAAAGCGCTGGATTTTGCGCGTGAGGACCATGTTGGGGCCGAGTCGCTGAAGAATCTCGAGGTCGCCGCGCACATGGGGTCCGAGCGTGACGTCTTGGTACCTCCACGGCTCTGTATGCGCGCGCCACGCCACGTCGACATACTCCGCCCAAACATGATTCCGAAATGACTTGTGAAATTCAAAGTGATAGGCGCCGTCATGACATCGATGCGCTGATGGTTGCGCCACCCGAGAGAAGTTGCGCCAGCCAGGCGCCGGTCGGGCTGAGACGGTACCGACCGAAACCCAAAACGTGCGGCGTTGATTTCGTCGCGACAACTCTCGAACGTCCATGGCGTGAAACGCAGCCGAGTGAGCCGACGCGCCCGTGCGATTTTCACATCCCATTCAAGCGAGGGTTCAAGCGGCAGCGCCCGCGACAGCTCTCGGGTCCAGGCATAGTGAGCTTCCAGGTGGTACTGGAGCTCGGCTTGTTCGTGCTTGAGGGCCTTGAGTTCCTGTGCAAGCGGTGCAGTCGCGCAGAGGAACTGCCGCATACGGTTGTCGTTGGCGTCGAGAAACTCGTGCTACGGCGTCGTGTTGTCGTCGAGCGTGTGCGACACGATCACAGCCGACTCGAGGACTTCGATATCGAGTCGCATACGTTCGAGTTTGGCCTACAAGAAGGTGATATCAGGAACGACAGAGGGCTCCAGGCACTCAATGAGACTATTGTACCTTGCGCCGCGCACGGGATGTGCGTTCGCGAAGCCGTCGGGTCGCGCGGTCGACTTGCGCTCGTGACGTTGCGCGCGTGTCCATCAGAGAGGAACGACGACTGACCGGGTCATCTGAGTGTGATCATGATGAACAAGCTCACCAAGAGGCCACATAGTAACGGCAGGCCCTTCCGTGCAACGGTTCGTGACTGTCCTAGCCATATGATGTGCGACCCCCATATCCACAGACAACACCGAGAGCTACGCCATATTTCACGACCTCCAGATGACAAATGTCACTCCTGCCCGCGATGAGAGGAGCCGGTGAGGCGAACGTGCGAAGGGAGACTTCATCCTTAGGAATCATCGTACAGGGTGAAGTCTTCAGGTAAAGAAGGGTTCGTCTATCGGTGATTCAGACGATCGCCAAGGACGTAAGTGAAAACTCTTGGGAATTCCAGAGCTTCTCTCACGACCAATCCAAACGACGCAAGATAGCGCAACACGCGACCACCCTAATCTGAGAAAGAAAACCTTGCTTGGTACACTGCACACGGGGGATCTCGCGTACTGAACTGTATGTATCCATCTTCGACACTAGCATCCCACGCGTCACATAGTCTTCGATCCTACTAGAACCGGCCGAGGTCTTGGAACTCGTGACAAGAAGCATAATTCCATGGACTCGTCGGTTCAACTGATTTCCATTTGGTGGACTTCTCTTCCGCTACTCTACTACTCCATGGACTCTCTACTCACTTCGAATCAGCCCTCGCCCTGTCGCAATGTACTCACTACGAACGACGCACTCGAGGATCTCAAACAGCCACTTCTTGGCGTAGCTCACGTCTGTCGCTCGAAGGGTCCCGCCAATTCGTACTGCGTACGCCTTGTCGTCGCCGTCGATCTGCATCCACGTCGAGTTGGACGGCCACACATCGTGCGGCTCGGCTATCGCATTCACGAGCTCTGGAGAGCAAACTGACTGGACGCACTGCGTAAAGCCACATTCAGTACGGACGCGAAACACGAGGTACACAAAGTGTGTATCCACGCCGAGGTCCGGATTCCGGGAACTCGTGCGCACGAGCACAGTGTTGGGCGTGAGCTGCTGGAGCACTTCGTGCGTAGAGAGATTTCCGCGGCCGACGATGACTTGCTGGTACACTTTGTTGTAGGTGAACGCGTCCCATAGCGTGTTCACATAATCGATCATCGCGTAGCCGCGAAACGTCTTGTAGAACTCAAACTGCATCGCTTGCGTTACGCGATCGACTCGCCGAGCATCTCGCCACCCGAATATCCGCGCGCCCGTCGTCTGCTTCTCGGTGTTCCACTGGAACGCGCTGGCTTCTTTCAGCGCTGCGTCCATAATATCTTGGCACTCCTCCAGTGTCCATGGCACAAAGTACTGCTGTGACAGCGCGTGCCACCGCGCAACGTCGCGGTCCCAGTCATCATCCGGGTAATCTTGAGCTAGGGCCGACAGCGCTTGGGTCGCGAGCTGATGCTCTTGGAGAAGGCGCATGTACTGGGCATTCTCGCTCGTCAATACGCTCGCTTCTTTCGTGAGCTCGAGCGATTGCACCACATAGTAGCGTATGCGCGAAACGTCGTCGTCGAGAAAGTCTTCCCACGCGGCGGCGTCATCGCCGAGCGTATGGGCGACAACAACGGCGCGCTCAAGCGCCGCGTTGGTGCGCCGCATCGCTTCCAGTCTATCCTGTAGAGACGGCGTATGAGCTCACTGTTATTACGAAGCCATGGTCTTTCAATGGAGGATCGTACCGCTCGGCGTTGCCGCGCACGGTGCTCGAGCGCGCGCCGCTTGTTGCGGTTGTTGGTCCCCGCGATCATCCTAAGGTAAATATTATTCAATGTGGAATGGTGGCCTCGACAATCGTCGGTAAAGTTCGCAGTCGCGGTGGGTGGGTGGGTTCGCAAAAAGGTCACCGGACCTGGTAAGCAAAAGATGCCGGAAAGATTTGCAAGTTGTGTGCCCAGCGACGGACACACACGAGTGCTGTCTGAAGTAAAAGACGAGACGGAAGCGGCTTGTCCGACACGCGGATCGAGAGAAACCAGTCGTTCATCCCACTTGCTCGTCTCCGCTGCCGACGTAGACCGTGCGAGCGGAGACCGTTAAGCGCCACGTTAGTTCAAATGAAGACCACGGCGTGTTCCCATTCGTCGCTCCGTCGTCGTGATGCACGACACGTCAGCAAAAAGAGCCTATGGGGATCTGATTATTTTCACATGTGGCGAGATTCAGGCGTCTATTATTGTGAATTTAGCTCTATTTGGGTCCAATTCGGTAAAGAGAAGACTTCGCCACATGTCACATGATTTGGCTTCTTCTAGAACCGAATGAGTTGAATGGGTGCGCACCCACAGGATCGACCCAACGGTCTCCGATATCCTTTGCGGCGCGCACACTGCGATCGGCATGACGACTCCTCCCACGACAACCTCACCGCTCGTCGCGCTCATGCGCGAGAGCCGAGCGCACGAAGTAACAGAGCGCGCGATGCCCTCGCGTTCGCCTTTCGACACAGCGCCGAGTCCGCGCGGTTCATTGAATAGCGGCATCGAAGCGCTCGTGGCGCTCCTTCGCGACGGTGGAGACGCGCTCGTCGCAACTGCGTTGCTGCGTCGTGCACAAGACCGGGCAAACACCAAAGATCTGGTCGACGCCTGCGCAGTCGACGCGCTGATCGACTTTGCGTGCCGCGCCAACAACGAGCGCGACGTTCACACAGCGCTCCTCGCGTTGGGATACATCACAGCGATCGACAACAGCAGTGCGGTCGTACAGGACGATGAACCAGTCGGCCGCTGCGTCGGTCTTGTGCGGAATGATGAAGAAGCGGATCGAATTGACGTCCGACTGTCGAGTCTTCGCGAATGCGGCGCTGTGTCTCACATTCGACCACGCTACGTGAGCAAACTCGTGAGTCTCTTGTACGCCGACGTCGACGGTCTCGTCGACCGCGTCGCGGCTATTCTCGTGAACTTGTCGCTTGACGACAGGAATCAAAAGCGACTGGTCGGCGCCGCAGTGCTGCCAGCGCTCCTCGAGCTCATTCGCGCAAACAAGACGACTCACCAAACGACGTTTGCGCTCTGCGTTCTCCGGAACCTCTCAACGTCTGAAAGCCTCAAGACCGCGATTGTCGACGCCGGCGCGGTCGCCGTGCTCGTGGCACTTCTCACTGGCAAGTGGAACGACCGCAACGCCCAAGACGCACTCGTGACGCTGTGGAACCTCACCGACAACTACGACGCCACAGCGACGGCGATCAGAGACACAAACGCGATATCCGTGCTCGTGCGTTTTCTGTCGTTCGGAGGGACACGCGTGCGCGAGGCAGCGGCTGGTGCACTGTGGAGTGTTGCGCTGTCACCACACAACAAGGCACTGGTAGTCTCGACAGGCGCGATTGAGCCACTGGTTGAGCTGGTACAGAACGGCACGCCACACCAGATGCAGAACGCAGCAGGCGCGCTCTGTTCGCTCGCCGTCGCGAGTGATGAGACCAAGCGTTCGATCGCAAAGGCCGGAGGCATTGAGCCGCTCGCGGCTTTGGCCCAGGAAGGGAGGTGTCTCTACGCGCTGTGGGCGGTCGACTACACACCAGAGTGCAGAGAGGACCAGCCAACGCCAACAAGAACGATCAACTGGGAGCCCATGATCGCGGCCGTTGTGGTCGCAGCGGTGGCGATCGCGATCGTCCATACGAAAAAATAGTGCACTGGGAAGCCAACGAAACGACAAGAGGTTTAATCTTCCGGCAATTTCGCCTGTCGCCTTTCGCCTGAGCTGTGACTTTCGCTCGTCGAGCGAATTGCGTGGCGACTAGTTTGGGAACGTCCTCGGCAGTTAGCACAGAGAGCCAGCTGTGGACGAGCTGTTATCCCAGGCTTGGACGATTTGACACCACACATGTCACACCTGCAGCAGAGCAGAATTGTCCAATCGCAAGTGGGTGCGATAGTCCGAGTGTGATTCCTTCTTAAATTTAATCCCCCGCTGTATACGATCACCTAACGCCGTCCTCGTCTGTCTCCCCAAGCACTCTTGGAGGTCCTGTGTCACTCGCATTCGCCGTCTTGAGACCAGTGCCATGGACATCGCGCGCCTTTTAACGCCCAACGACTCGGACTTCAGCGACGATCACGGGCCAGTGGTGGACGCTGTGGCGTCGCCACCGAATCGGCCCACTCGCTCGCGGCGCGGACGAAGGCGAAAGGTAGAACTCGTATCATACTCGCCCAATATTATACCGCACTCACAGACTCGGTTCATTCTGCCACAGCCGTCAATCACGAGTATGCGCGCTCAAGTCGAAGCGTACGAGTACGTCGTTGCGAACCTCCCGGCTGTGCTCAAGTCTCTTCATCGCGAGGACACGACAGAGAATAGCAGAGACCTTGGTCTCACCGGCAATCACGACTCTGCCACCACACTCATCCGTACCTTCTTACGACGGACGCTCTTGCTAGCACAAGAAGAGCACAACGCGCGCGCCCAGCACACAGAGTATCTTCGTCTCCTCAAGCAGCATGTTGAAAGCACGGCCAATCTCCGCAAGCTCATGCGCGGCCTCGCGCTCGACGACTGGTACTGGCAGTGCGAGCGCTGGCGCACGCTGACGAATGACTATTACAAGCCAATCCGCTCGTCCGAGTGTTTTCGGCTCATGCGTGAAGCGCTCGACGATATCAAGGCGTTCAAATATCCACGTCCGATCAGACAAGCTCGGCCCAACAACTTTTTTGGCTGGCGTGATACGGTAACGCGCATCGAAAACGACGGATACGTCCACTTTATGACCCGCAAGACACACCGAGACGTCGATCTCCACGCGCTCGTGGACCACACGTGGTCGATCTACCAAGATGGCAATCGGTACAAGCAGTACATGCTCGGGCAGCACTGCCAGCTCTGGCACCAAGTCCTCCAGCGCGTGACGCCCGACATTATCATCATGCAGACCATTGAGCAGTACCGCGGCATGACCAAGAGCATTCACTCGGTCTCGATTGTGTTTCGCGTCGCGACCGAGACGGGATTTTTGATTGCGATCCGGTGCATACATGCGCCAGAGCTCGCGAGCGTCATGGCATCCGAAGGCCTCGCGCGCGGTGACAACTTTTTTTGGTGTGCGTGGGACGTGACAAAGCGGGACAATGCCACGCGCTCGTGCCTCGAGTTTGAGTCGACGCTGGGTGGACACATTGGGTCGGACTATGACGCGTACGCGCGGTGGTGGGTCACCGAGTTTGTGCTCTCCCTCGTCCGCGCAGAGACCAACATGGGCATGCTCGTCGCGCTCGAACCCGACGACAGCGACGCGTAGATGAGGTATATAATGTCACGCATTCTGCCAAGCGTGGTGATACAGTACTCGATTGCAAGGCATCCGCAGATTAGCGCAAATAGCGTGTACGGGGACTGAAATAACGTATTTCCCATATCATTTCTTATTCGCGAAAATGAAGGTATCTTCAATTAAATTACACATCTATACAGAAATCTGACTTCCGAACCTGGCTTTTCCAACTCAGGTGCGTTCCCATCTCGTCAAGGGCCAAGACCACAGCCATGAACGACGCGCCGACCGACGCTACGACCGCAACACGCGCGCCGCCGTCGCGCGAAGTCCTCCGCGAGCGCGAGCGCCGGTCGCGTCAGCGCCGCGTCACAAAGCTCGCGACGATCAAACGTCAAGTCGAAGCGCTCGAGCAAGCGGCGCTTGTCGTGCGTTTGCTCCCAGATCCCGACGCCATTTGGGACGAGTTTCTGGATCCGGACACAATGGAGACACGAACAGTGTTGCGACGCGCACTCGAGCTCGCGAAAGAAGCGCGGCAGCTCTCGTACGAGCGGAAACTACTCCAGGAGCTCCTCACCGAACGCGAATTGTGGCGCCGCACGGTCGAGCGGCTCCTCGCAACAGAGGCGACTGGCCCTATGACATGGGACCGCAAAGTCGAGCGCTGGCGTATGCTCACGCATCTCCACTTTGAGCCCGTGACGACCGACATGTTTGACGACGTGCGCGCGCGTTCGCTTCACGACATGGAGCAGTTTACGTGGAACACCAAGAAGCAAACGTCCGGCATGACCTTTATGGGCTGGCACGACGAACGCCACTTTGTGCCGTCGACCAAGACGCTGCACTTTGGTTTTCACAAGACGTACGAGGACTACAGCTCCGACCGCCACGTGAATCACTTGTGGACGATGTACTCGGACATGGACATGTACGCGCGCATTGTGCTCAACGGCCGCGGGCAGTGCGACCTCGAAGTGCTCCAGCACCTCTCGCCCACGGCCTGCGTCGTGCGCGTGATTGAAAACTACTACCAGCTCGCCGACTTTGACGTGCACAATCTGTACATACTGTTTCAAGAGACTTACGACGATGGCAGCACGGTCGTGTTTCTCCGCACGATCCCCGCGCCTGCGATCCAGCTCGCCATTTGCCAAGAGACCGATATCTGGGCGACCACGTGCTACTGGATTCGCATTGAACAGCTCCCTACGACGTCTGGGTCCAGTGCCTTCCGCGTATCCCTTGGTGGGCTCCTCTATGGCGATGATCCAGGCTTTGCCGCACGGTGGCTGATCGAAGCGCTTGGCATATTGCTCCGGTCCGAAGCGATTTTGTGTCACCGACCACTGCTGCACTTTGAACCAACTGAGTAACATTTCCGCAGCAATATATACACCAAAACTACACACGATCCAGACTTGTAGCATGACAAATTAGCCACTTGTGACGAGATGCCGTCCAGTTGCCAATTGCTCACTCCGCAGTACGCACGCGAGGGCCGAGATCATCCACATTGTCGCATAGTTCAAGTCAATCTCGCCCATCGCACCGCCGATCCGGAGTTTGTAGCCTTTCTCGTCGCCGTCGAGGAGCTCCCACTGGAGCCAAATGAAGTTCGTTGGCCACATATCGCGCGGTCCTTGGATCTCATTCATCAGCTCGGGGCAGTAGATCGACCGAACACACTGGGTGAACCCGCGCTCGGTCTTGACGCGGAAGACGAGGTACGTAAAGTGCGTATCCACCTCAAGATTCGAAAATCGCTCGGCACCACGAATAATCATGACGTTGGGAGTGAGTTGCTGCAAGACTTCGTGGTCGCCCGTCGCGTTCGGTCCCATAATGACCTTGTTGTAGAGCGCTGCGTCCGTGTAGCTGTCCCATGCCGCGTTTACATAGTCGATGACGTCGTAGCCGCGAAACGTCTTGGAGAACTGGAACTGGAGCGCCCCGCGCACGCGGTCGACGCGACGGACTTCTTTCCAGCCCAGAAAGCTGACGCCACTTGTTTGTTTGTCCGTGCTCCACTGGAACGCATTCACGGCTTTGAGCGCCGCGTCCATGTCGTCGCGACACGCGTCGAGCGACCGCGGCTGGTAGTGCTTGCGAGCAATGGCCCGCCAGCGCTCAACGCTCGCACTCCACTCATCTTCGGATCGCTCGTTCAACATTGTGGCGATGGCTTGCGCCGCGAGCTCGTGTTCTTGCAGGAGTCGGCGCATCTGAGACTGTTGATCCGAGAGCGTCGCCGCTTCGTTCGTCAATCGGACTTGGTGGCGCATAAAATGGCGCACGCGCGTTGTCTTGGCATCGAGGAATTCGTCCCACACGGCGTCCTCTTCCCACAGCGTCTGGAGCACAACGGCCGCGACTTCGAGCTTCGTAAGCGTCGTTTTCATGTGCGCGACTTTGGCCTACGAAAACGAATCAGAATCAACTCAGCGACTCAGAGAAACAAGATCGTGCGACGTACAGCGCGGCGCTGGCGCGACCTGCGCTCGTACTCGCGCTGCGCAGCGTCGCGGCCATGGGATGTCGCCGTCGCTGGCATCTTTCGCTCGCTCGTGTGCTGAGATTTGCGTGTGGCGAAGTGCAAGATGTGACTGGCTCCATGGCGAGAACTCATCACATCTTATTCTAAATTCCCAATATAGTCGGTTACAATAGGGGATTTGTCGCTGTAGACTACTTGGACTCATCCGACAGCGTGGAGATCTGTTCGTGTGCAAGCGGATTCGTCCATGAGACGAGGGGAGTCGACAATGGCGACTGACGGACGGTTCCGAATGGTCCGTCAGTCACCAGTGAGTACTGTACTGAGCGCTTGTTTTGTTCTCTCAAACGCCACGTCAGAATGGTCCAAATTGTACTTTCGTTCCATCAGCGTTGGCTGCCCCCAGATCACGGGTCCAACGCGTACGTTGAAGCCTTGTTGCCATCGAGGCTCCACTGGAGATCCACTGGACCCACGTGAAATTAGACGGCCACATGTCGTGCGGACTGTTGATCTCGTGCAGGAGCTCAGGGAAGCAGAGCGACCGAACACGCTGCGTGAAGCCCGATTCCGTCGGCACACGAGGGACACCAAGTTGAATGTCGAAAACGGGCACAATCGTACTCTTTGGACCGAATTGTTACAAGACTCGGAGGTCGCCGCGCGTGAGGGGGCCGAAAAGCACTTGTTTGTGCCCTGCTGAGGTCGTGTGCGTATCCAACGCTACGTTCACAGCAACCTCAAGGTTGGTGCGAAAAACTCGAGCGAACAAAGCGGGCGATCGTGGCTTCCCCTCGTCGCAGGATCATTGTCGATGCTTCTTCCAAGTTTTGAGCATAGTGGACCTTCTCTCTCGCTGTGCGTCACGATGTTGAAACCAGTACAGTGCCTGTTGTGGAGAAAAACAGTATTGCATTGTACCAAGACTACGGACTCGTCAACAGCGTCTGTCCCGTTGCCAACGCTTCGCTCCGCAGCACACAGCCGAACGCCGCCACCATCCACATTGCCGCATAGTCCAAATCGATTTGACCCGAGTTTCCGCCAATGCGCACTTTGCAACCTTGATCATTTCCACCGAGGAGCTCCCACTCGAGCCACTGGAAATGCGACGGCCACACGTCACGCGAACTACTGATTTCGTGCATGAGCTCGCGGCAGTCAATCGACCGAACACATTGTATGAAGCCACGCTCCGTTTTGACGCGGAACACGAGGCAAACCGAGTGCGCGTCCACGTCGATTCTTGACCATCGCTCGATCGCTCGTATAATCACAATGTTGGGGCCGAGTTGCTGCAAGACTTCGAGGTCTCCGCGTCCGTGTGGGCCCATGAGCACTTTGTTGAACACTGCGAGGCTCGTGTAGCTGTCCCACGCAACGTTGAGATGGTCCGTGATGACGTCGTAGCCCCGAAACGTCTTGGAAAACTGATACGTGAATGCGCTGCGGGCATGGTCAACACGACGGACGGCGCGCCAACCGAGAAAACTCGCGCCACTCGTGTGTTTGTCCGTGCTCCAGTTGAACGCATTGATGGCTTTCAACGCTGCGTCCATGTCGTCTCGACATGCGTCGAGCGTCCGTGGCTGGTAATGTTTCCGAGCAATGTCGCGCCAGCGTGCGACGCTCGACTCCCAACCTTCGACCGATCGGGCGCTCAACTCACTGGCGACTATACCGGCGATCGCTTGTGTCGAGAGCTCGTGCTCTCGGAGCAGTCGACGCAGTTGAGCTTGCTGGTTCGTGAGCACCGCCGCTTCGCGCGTGAGTCGAAGCTTTTCACGAAGAAAGTACCGCACGCGCATGGTCTTGGCATCGAGAAAGTCGGTCCACATTGCGTCATCGTCGCGGAGCGTCTGGAGCACGACCGCTACCATTTCGAGCGTGTTCAACGTGGACTGCATGTGTACAATTCTGGCCTATAGGTACAAATGCGATCAGAATGGGTTTGGGACACTGCGACGTTCTAGAGCCTAGCGTACAGCACGCCGTTCACGCGACCGGCGCTCGTGCTCGCGCTGGACAGCGATGCGATCGAATGGAGCGGTCGACATGCGTTGGAGAGTGTTGCTTGCCGCGGAGGCGCGAATTGCGACTGGCTCGTCGAAGCAGATTGTGTTCTCCAAGTCTGTGGATCAGTTCCCGACACCCGTTGCACTGGGCGTCTGGAACTGGATCACTCATCAACGGTACTTCCACCAATCAGATTGGCCCCTGGCAAGGAACACCTTCCCACTGCTGGATTTCTTCCAAAATACTATCCCAAAGCTGAAGAACTGAATCAACCAGATCGCAACATTTCACTTTCATGAGACTGGACTGACTTGTAAGGAGATGGCTACATTTGGCCCTCAAATCCCGAATGATCGTCTGACATTTCCGGAAATTCCGCAATATTAGACGCGCGTTGATGGCGTGAGATGGACGCTGTCGGAAGCCTTCAAAGCAACTGCCGTTCCCTGGCCACTTGGCCGGTGGAACAGTGCACTGTACTGTAGTACGCTGACCATAATGCGCAACGTTGGCCTATGATACGAATACGGATCTGAATCGACTCTGAGCGACGGAGACGCGAGACCGTGAGGCGTACACTGTACGGCGGCACGGCGGCACGGCGTCGCCGTCACTGGCAGTGTGTCGCGCACTCGTGAGCTGAGTTTTTCGGGTGGCAAAAGTGGATTCCACGAAAGTGACAGGTTCCTCGAACCAGAACTCGTCACTTGAATTGGAAATTGCTAATATAGTCGGTCTCAACACATTTTTTGCAGCCATAGACCCAAGTCATCGAGTTCTGTTCGTGCGTTCGAGGACTCGTCCATGAGACGAGGAGAATCGCCAGACCGTGAGGAAGCACAGCAATGTATTTTGGGATCCATCCATCGCTTGCCGATGATGGGGGACCTGACGCATTGTCAATCGATTTGGCTGACATGGTAGCTCTCATTGTATATCAAACGACACTGTAGTCGCTTGTCTCGAGCTTCTGTCCAGTTACCAACTCTTCGCTCCGCAACACACAGCCGAACGCCGCCACCATCCACAGTGACGCGTAGTCCAAGTCGATCTCACGCGCACTTCCGCCAACGCGCAGTTTGTAGCCTTGGTCATTTCCATCGAGGACCTCCCACTCGAGCCAAAGGAAGTGCGACGGCCACACGTCGCGCGAGCTGTTGATCTCGTGCATGAGCTCGGGGCAGCAGATCGACCGAATGCCCTGTATGAAGCCACATTCCGTTTTGACGCGGAATACGAGGTACACGGCGTGTGCGTTGACGTCGACTCTCGACCATCGTTCGGTTTCTCGAACAATCACAATGTTGGGGCCGAGTTGCTGCAAGACTTCGAGATCTCCACGCGCGTGCGAACCCATCATGACTTTCTTGAACACTGCCAGGGTCGTGTAAATGTCCCACGCAACGTTCACATGGTCCATGACATCGTAGCCATGAAACGTCTTTGAAAACTCATACTGGAAGACGCCGCGCGTGCGATCGAGGTTGCAGACTTCACGCCAACCGAGAAAGCTCACGCCGCTCGTCTGCTTGTCAGTGCTCCAGTTGAACGCAGTGATGCTTTTGAGCGCCGCGTCCATGTCGTCTCGACACGCGTCGAGCGTCCGTGGCTGATAGTGTTTGCGTGCGATGTCGCGCCAGCGTTCGACGTTCCATTCCCAATCGTCGACAGAGCGACCGTTCAACATTCTCGCGATCGCTTGCGCGGAGAGCTCGTGCTCTCGGAGGAGTCGACGCAGTTGAGCTTGTTGGATCGTGAGCACCGCCGCTTCGCGCGTGAGTCGAAGGTTTTCGCGAAGAAAGTACCGCACGCGCTTGGTCTTAGTATCGAGAAAGTCGGTCCACACAGCGTCATCGTCGTGGAGCGTCTGGAGCACGACTGTCACCAATTCGAGCGAGTTTACCGTCGCCTTCATATCCGCCAGTTTGGCCTACAAGGACAGACACGATCAGAATGGGTTCGGAAGACTGCGAAGCTCTGCGGCGTAACGTACAGCCCGCCGTTCACGCGACCGGCGCTCGTGCGCGCGCTGGGCTGCGACCCGATCATCAAGCGTCCGCTTCGCAAGCATCTCCTGTTCGGTCCTGCGGCTGCAAGTTTGCGTGTGGCATCGGCAGTCTGAAGTGGACTAGACAAACCGGAATGCTACTACAGACGTCGTTGATGACGCCAGATGGAAGGCTGCGTCTCCGGGGTTCAACTGCTTTCCATTTGCTAGGCTGCTCTTCCGCTACTCTACGTCTGTATACAAGTACTACGTGCAGGAGTCACACAATCATCACGCAGACGAAATTTGGAGGGCACACGGTATCAGAAGTTCAGACTGCAGACGACGAACGGACGCCATTCGAGGGTTTCGCAAAGTGCTTTTCCCATGCCCACTCAGAATCCACACGCAACTGGCGACCTGCTTTGCCGAAGTTGATTCAGTTCCCGGAGTTCTGTCCGATCTGGATCGCTACGAATCATCCCGATCACTTCGTGAGGATCAGTGGTATTGTAGTTGCCCTGGGAAACAGATACACCGTTGATGGCGTTAGATCAACTCCATGGTTTAACGAGTGTGGGCACCACAAGTTGGGTAGTCCCAACTTGGTTGGGTCCCACTACTGTACTCGAAGCAGCAACAGGTGGGGGGTTCAACTGATTTCCATTTGGTGGACTTCTCTTCTGCTACTCTACTACTGCAGGCTAACTAATATACAAGTACGTGCAGAGTCGAAGAGCCACACAGTCAGCCCGAAGGAGAAAGTTGGAGAGCAGACGTGATGGACGAGAGTTCGTTGAGAAAGTCGTTGTCGTCGTCGCGTTCAAGACGCAAACGGGCGAGTGCCTTGATGTGGGCTTGAACGAGTCGTATAGTTTGGTCAATCGACACGGAGACTGGAGGAGCGTCTACGGAACGGTGCTTCTTGTCATTGCGAGTGGTCCGTAGGTTATGGAACACAATGCAACACACAATATTCCAAAACACGTGTGTTGTTCGCGCGAGCGGCAAGCAGCAACAGGTGTTGTTGTCAGGGCGTGAGATGTGGGATGAATGAACGTTCGGAGCTCCTGGACAGCGCCAGGAATCCATACTAGTACCTTTCAACGCGACCCATTCCGAGGGAGCGCATAACAGGCGCGATGGCGCCATCCGCACTAGAGCGCATAGGTCCAGTGACTGTGGACAAGTCACAATATGGGGACGCGCATTCGGTCCGTTTGATGTGATGGACGTGCAACAAAGCGGAATGGGATATCGCACTACAGGGCTTCCCCCGGCCAAGCAGTCGGGTTCTCCTCGACCGAAGTCGTCGGAGACCGACAATCTTTTGTATTGTACCAAGACTAGTCGCTCGTCAACAGCGTCCGTCTCGTTGCCAACGCTTCGCTCCGCAGCACACACCCGAACGCTGCCACCATCCACATTGCCGCGTAGTCCAAATCGACTTGACCCGAGCTTCCGCCAATGTGCAGTTTGTAGCCTTGGTCATTTCCATCGAGGAGCTTCCACTCGAGCCAAATGAAGTGTGATGGCCACACGTCGCGCGGACTACTGATCTCGTGCATGAGCTCGGGGCAGTCAATCGACCGAGCACACTGCATAAAACCACGCTCCGTTTTCACGCGAAACACGAGGCAAACCGAGTGCGCGTCCACGTCGACTCTCGACCATCGTTCGGTCTCTCGTATAATCACAATGTTTGGACTCGGCTGTTGTAAGATTTCGAGGTCGCCACGCCCGTATGGACCCATGAGCACTTTGCTGAACACCGCCACGTTCGTGTAACTGTCCCACGCAAAGTTCACATAGTCCATGACGTCGTAGCCCCGAAACGTCTTGGAGAATTGATACTGGAACGCGCTGCGCGCTTGATCAACACGACGGACTTCGCGCCAACCGAGAAAACTCGCGCCACTCGTGTGTTTGTCCGTGCTCCAGTTGAACGCATTGATGGCTTTCAACGCCGCGTCCATGTCGTCTCGACATGCGTCGAGCGTCCGTGGCTGGTAATGTTTCCGAGCAATGTCGCGCCAGCGTGCGACGCTCGACTCCCAATCGTCGACCGATCGGACGCTCAACTCACTGGCGATCGCTTGTGTCGAGAGCTCGTGCTCTCGGAGGAGTCGACGCAGTTGAGCTTGTTGGTCCGTGAGCGCCGCCGCCTCGCGCGTGAGACGAATCTGTTGGCGAAAAAAACTCCGCACGCGCTTGGTCTTGACATCGAGAAAATCATCCCACACAGCGTCATCATCGCGGAGCGTCTGGAGCACGACTGTCACCAATTCGAGCGAGTTTACTGTCGCCTTCATATCCACGAGTTTGGCCTACGAGTACGCATACGATCAGTATGGAGAAGGAGCGTTTTCAATCGGGTTAGTATAACGAACAGCACGTCGCTGGCGCGACCGGCGCTCGTGCGCGCGCTGGACAGCGATGCGGTCGTAGGGAGCGGTCGACATGTATCGGCGGCCTCGTTAATTGAGATCTGTCGCGGAGACGCGAGTTGCGACTGACACGTCGAAGCAGGTCTATTTCCCCACGTCAATTGCACACCATCGATCACTTCCCGACACCCGTTGCACTGTTGCACTGACCTGGTGTCTGGATCAGATTGGCCGCTCGAGAGCAACACCTTCCCACTGCTGGACTTCTTCGAGAGTTCTGTGTTCCAATACACGAGAAGTGAACCAACCAGGTCGCAGTAGGTGGAGTTGGCTACATTTGGACATCAAATCCCGAATGATCGTCTCACAGTGGTGTATCCGAAATTCGGCAATAGACGCGCGTTGATGTCGTGGGATGGGCTCTGTGAGCACTGTGTCGGAAGCCATCACCCAACTGTCGGTGTGTGTGTTGGGCCACAAGCAACTGGCTCCGTCGGCGCTTGCGCCACGGAGCAGCGGCAGGCGCCCTACATAGGTCCCCCGATGGAGGTTCTATCTGTTTGGAAGCCACCGTAGCGAAGCGGAGGTCGGCGACTAGGGAGCGCTCTAGCGCAGCGCAGCGGAGCGGGCGCGGCTTAGTTTTCCACAACGTAAGACACATCTCGCCGAAGTCCGTTTATCTGGATGGTGTATACCGATGTCAGGCAGGATGTCTGTGGATGTCATGATAGTGCACAGGATGTGTAAAAAACAGTTACGCGGGATGTAACGGAAGTTGCTACCCTGGCGACCTGCTTCGTCGAAGTCGATTCAGTTCCGGGGGCAGGTCAAAAGTTCTGTCCAATCTCGATCGCCACGAATCATCCCGATCAATTTGCGAGGAACAGTGGTATTGTCGTTGCCCTGGATAATAGAGTACAGTAGTACGCATTGATGGCGTTAGATGAACTCCAGCGTCAGGTGATCAACGTGTGGTGCCCCCGTTGGGTTGGACCAACTGGGGTTTAGTCACAGCGTGAGAGGTGGTAAACGCTCAGAGCTCCTGGACAGCGTCAAACGAGTTCCTTTCGAGACCAGACCAGAACAGTTGAGGGTTCGAAGTACGACGTGGCGCTGGGTGACGTGCGCTCAGATGCGCGGCATCACGGTCGCGATCGCAGTGGTCGTATGGAGCGCGAGTTCATGTGATTGTGGAGGTTCAGTGATTTACATTTTGGGTGAACCTCTCTAATTGCTGCTCTGCGCTACACAATAGTTCATGTGATTGTGGCCGGCTCTGCCGACCAGTACATCGCATCGACCTGTACCTGGACGTTTGGTGTAGTAAAGTCAAGGTGATGTACTAGTCGGCAGAACCACCCACAATCACATGAATGCGCGCTCGTTACGATCACCGCGATCGCGACCTGTGCACAATACAGTAGTACTTCGAAGCATAGGACTAGACCGTTTGATTACCCAGTTGATTGCAGTAGTTTGCGCAATCGAGTGCGTCGCGTGGACCTTGTTCAGAGCCGAACAAGTTGGTCAAACACTACAGAGCACCAGCTGGTGCTGTTGCGGCTCTGTTGGCTGTTGGATCATCGCCGAGGCTCACAAAGGTGTTAACCCGCACAATATATTCTTTTCTTTCTTTGGAAACCATACAAGCACCGACAACGTACAGTCTTTGCCTTATAAATACGCTGAGGCCCTTACGCACGAGGCTGTCGAATCCACTCCACAACGCGAGACTACTCAAACGTCAAGAGTTCCCGTCCAGTTGCTAGTTGCTCACCACGCATCACACAGCTGAGGGCCCCAATCATCCACATCGTCGCATAGTTCAAGTCCACTTGGC
>JAADWR010000104.1:0-17760 GCA_023336345.1 Pythium inflatum | reverse complement strand
GTGCCCTTTCGTCTCCTTTCCACCATTATCGAAGAAGTGCGACTGCCGCCGTCTCTGCGCCTTCGTCGCCGGCTTCTGTAGACGTCAGTTCTGCTGGGATCACGCTTTACGATGGGTGTCGAAGCCGCCGCGCGTGCGCCGCCTCGATCGAGCCCGCTCCCACGCTCTAGCGATAACCAGAACGCCCACAATCGCGTCCCAACGGAAGACGAACTCACGTCGCTCTTTGACGAAGCCATGAAGCGCGCGCCAACCGACAGCAATGCGTCTAAAACCATGACGAAAGATGAACAAGCCAAGTTCCTCAAAGCCATGGGCGACCCCGAGTTTCGCTCCCTTCTAAACGACTATATGATGGAGATTTCCGACCCGGCAAACCGCGCCGAGACTGAACAGTACCTCGCGCAGCTCGAGCGTGAGGAAAAAGTCCCGACCGACAAGACGCTCATCAAGCCAACGCCCGGGTTTGTCGTCAAGACCAAGTGGAACGACCGTGAGAAGCTCTTTGTGAACATTTGTGCGAGCGAGAGGCTCCAGCCGCCGTCCAGTACCAAAGTCGAGAGTGGTCCGAGGATCGGGACGTCATGGAGTCTGCCATACTCGGTCGGTCCCGAACGTCTCGAGCCCGACAAGAGCGGTGCGCACGTCGTGACGTACGATGTGTGTTTTCACCCGCGAACGCTCCAGTTTGCGACGACTCAAAAGCCGTATCGTGACATGGTCGTGAAAACTGCGCTCGACGCGATTGAGCCGCTCGTGCGTGTGTCGCAGCACAAGCCGACCTCCGTCATCTCGAGAGACTATCATGTACTCAAGGGTGTGACGTACAAGTCGGGCGAACCTGTGACTATGTGCCTGACGACGCCAAGTGGAGGTGAGAAGGAAAAACAGTCCAAGTCTGAGACGAAGAAATCGGTAGTAGAAGCCGAGAAACCTGAGCGACTAGAGCCGACGCGATCAGGTGAAGCCGAAGAGCAAACGATTCGACACGAGGCCGCCGCCTCGAAGAAACCGCTGATTGAAGAGGTCACGACAAGAGCCAAGATAGCCCCCAAGGCTCTCCCCAAGCTCGATTATCGCGTTGTGTACCGAGGCAAGTTTGAAATGATGGACCACATGCAAGCGAACCTCCACAGCCACGAGACGCCCGCAGAGGTGCCTAACCGACCGCGCGAGTTGGTGGTCGAGATATCGTTTCCGAATCATGCAAGTGCCATGGGCATTGACCTCGATGTCAACGACCGTGCCGTCAAGGTTGAGACGGCCGGGTACGAACCGCTTGAAGTGCGTCTGCCGTTTGCTGTGATTGAAGAAAAGGGCGGCGCCAAGTTTGACAAGAAGGCTAGAAAGCTAGTGGTCACACTGCCAGTGCAACCGCCGGAGCCGGCACCAGTCAAGCGAATGGCGATCGTCGAGCACGACGATGATGAAGAAGAGGACGAGGAGACCCAAGAAAAAGCGAGTGCCCACGAAAATAATGAAACGCACAGTCTTCAAACCACACCGACCACGACCACGGCAGCAAGTACGCCGGTGCCAAAGGACGACGCGTTCGCGATGCTACGTGAAACGGCATTGATGGTCGCCAACGATCCGATGTACTTACCTCGTGAACCTGTCAAGGCAAGTTTAACCACCTTGAAAGAAGCCACGCCAAAATCATCGGAGGCCGTCTCGTTGGACGAAACAGTGAAAGCGCACGTCGCTGATGATGCATTGTACGATGACTTACCGCCGCTCGAAAGTTGCAGTGAAGACGAAGACGAGGTCGAGATGGATTTACAGGATACCCTGGCGATGGAAGGTCCCAAGCCAGTCCTCGATGAGCCAAAGAGTGAGGCAAAATGCAGTTCTGACGCTCGGATATTCTACAAGACCCCACAATTCACTGTCAAGGAGACAAGCTCGTGTCTGTCGTACCTCGTCGAAGTCGCCAATGTGGATTCGGCCAGCGTCAACCTCGAATTTCCGTCCAACACGTCGCTTCGAGTTCGCTTTTCAACGACCGACGATCATATTGAACTTCATGTGAACTCTCTGAGTGCCGAAATTGACTCGACGCGGTTCGAAATCCATGCAGCGACCGAGAACCTCGCCATTGTTCTGTACAAAGCGACGACTGCCGCCGATGTTGCGAGTATCGAGCCGCCTTCTCCAACGCCCACACCTCCACCTGTTGTCCGCTTCCAGAACGACCTTTTGTACGACATTGCCTGATTCTACAAGGAGCCAAGAAGCGTTATGGGGAAGAATGCAAACGTTTCTTACGCGCTGCTGCTAACCCCTTGAACTCTCAATTATATTTTCTTAGGTTTCCGAGAGCAAGTGAGGTTACAACGCAAGAAGAATCTCTGATAAAAGGCCGTCGAGCTCGATCGCCTCACCGCTTGCTGGCACATCCAGGGGGTCAGGGAGATCACTCCCACGGTCTGATTCGCTGGACTGGTCGTCGGATGTAGAGTCGTCCGGTTCCTGTCGTTCTCTGCAAACGACCTCCTCGTCGTGCAGTGTCTCCAAATTGAGCTGCAGAATTGTGTCGAGTGCGCTAGCCTCATCGCTTGCGAGCCCGGCAAGGGGATCACAAAGAGCGCTCTTCACGTTTACGTCTCGTGCGTTGGACGGCTTGTTGGGTACTGACTCGTCAAGACCCTGTCGTTCTGTCAATAGTGCCTGTTCTTCCTGAAGCGCACGTAGGTACTTGAGCTGCAACTCCATCAACTCGGCTTCACGACGCATCACTGCGATCCGCGCTTGCTTGCGCACCATGAACCGCCGTTGGTTCTCACGGTGTCGCAGTTTACGCACTTCGGCTTCATGTCGGAATAACTTGGCGCGCTCCGGCTTTGGCCACGTGTACGAGTCGACGGTATGGTAGTCGAGCGGTGCGTCGACGGTCGTGGGCGACGCGTTCGACTCCCTGGTCATGCACTCGAGCGATGCGTCGATGGTCGTGGGGGACAGCGCCATTTCCATAGTACAGTCGGTGGTAGAGTCGGTGTGGTCTTGGCAAGGCAGTTTCGAGACTGCCTCCTCTCCTCGCCGTCTCGCTGCCACGGTTTTGGATCTTCATCCTGGGTCGCGAGGATGAGTTGGAGTGATAGTCTCGAATTAGACGAACGATGATGGCCAACGGCAGTCTTCCTATCCAGCTGGGAAACCATTGTGGCCCTTGTGTTCGAGCCTTTGAGGAACCTCTTGACGAAAGCCAACATTCTGTCGGGGCTCGGGTTTTTCGGATCGAACATTCATTCATCATGAACCTGCCTCGGCCCTGCTGGCGAATTATGCTCAGGGTCGCGACTCCCGCAGCACTCAATACGGTAGTATACTATGAAGGCAACTGCGTTAGTGCATCAGCGCTGGTCATACCAGTTGGGTCGCCACAGATGCTCGAGGCTCGTGCCTCAGCCTCCAGGTGAGCGTTTGATTGCGTCTGGGCGGAGCGCCACCGTGCTGGTGTTTGGTCCCGACTCAGCCTTGAACAAGCCCGTACGAAGAGAAGACGGTGGGCAAAAACCAAACCAAGAGCCGCATCTCCAGAGGATACTGAACCTGGTTCCGGATGCGATAAGATGCGAGGAACCCCTAACTATAGAATTTCTATCGCTTCCGTGCAAGCTGACTCCCACGACGGTCAAGATCCTCTATTTTCTACTCCCTCTGACGAATCGTTCGTGTTGAGAGCCATGGACGCGCAAACTGAACTGAGCCGCAAGGAACTGCGGGTCCCAACGACAAGCCGCCGCAATCACTTGAAGCCAATCAACCGACAAATACAACTCCAAAACGCTTTGCCAACGGCGCAAAAAGTGTCTATTAGCCTCACGGGGACTCACAGCGTC
Organism: Pythium inflatum; assembly: GCA_023336345.1. Classification (NCBI taxonomy): domain Eukaryota; phylum Oomycota; class Peronosporomycetes; order Pythiales; family Pythiaceae; genus Pythium; species Pythium inflatum. The sequence continues at coordinate 13,918 of JAADWR010000104.1, read as the reverse complement.
ATTGTAATTTCCGACAGAATGCTGTCGAGCTCGATCGACTCGAGGCTTTCTCGCGCCTCCAGTGGTTCGAGACTACCTCGCTTGCAATGTACGTCGGGCTCCTCCTTCTCCGATGAGAGCGCGTCGAGTTGTCGCCTTTCTTTCCGAAGCGTCTGCTCTTCTTGTAGTGCTTGCAAATACTTGAACTGGAGTTCTATGAACTCGAGTTCGCGACGAGCAATCGAGATACGCTCTTGCTTGCGCTGCATGAACCGCCGTTGGTTCTCGCGGTGCTTGATTTTGCGCACTTCATCGTCCTGTCGGAATCGCTTGGCGCGCTCGGGCTTTGGCCACGCGTACGACTCGACCGTAATGTACTCGAGCGGTGTATCAATGTTGGAAGGCGACGAGGCCATGGCGCTGCACAAGCCACTTTGGAGACTGGCTTCCGACAAGTCGATACGCCCCGGTCGGAGGTGTACTCGTGTTCTCTGGGTCGATCATGGACATAGACTCTAGGGTCCACCCTACGCGTGACGCGCCGTGCTATTGCTGAGTAAGTTTACCCACGTGCAGGCTTTGCGCGTCGACACCACCCGCAGGACCGTTTGCCCGAGTGCACTGTACAGGAAACAGGGGTTCATAAGAAGCCGGTGAGAACCAGACTCCCGCCAGCCTCGTACTAGTACTGCGTCCGTCCAATCTGCCCGACAACACCTTGTCCCGTCTGACGATGGACATTGCTTCCGGTCCGAAGTTCAGATAAATAATGTCATGAGTACGTTCTTGTGCGCACATGATATGGTCCGTTCTATGCATCACCTTGTTCGAAGGACGCTTCTCAAGTTCCATGAGGCAACTGACAGCCGGAGCTCGAATTCGCATGCAGTACTTTAGTTCGACCCAGAGCCCAGATCACCCAGTTCCAACGAAAACAAGCCACGATCAAGAGCAAGAACCGTGGCAACACGTCGGTATCATACTGAGTGTGGTTCGCTGCATTGGATTCACGCGCCAACAGCATCGATCGCCAATGTTTTAATTTCGCTTGGACGATTATGTCAAATAGAATTTGGATTCCCATGGCGAAATGATGTCTTCACTTAAACTATTGGTTCCCGTGCGTCCACCTTGCGGTCCATATGCGGAGCGGACAGGCTGCTTCTGATGGTCGACATCTGACGCTCCTCCTATAGAAACTTGAAGTTCCTGGGTTCGAACTCACGGGCCACTACTGTAGACTGAATATGGTACGCACAGGTGGAAAGACTGAACGTATCAATGTTGCGTCACTGCCATGCACAGTGCCCCCACCGACACTAGACTTGGCGCATCGAGACCGCGAGATGTCATTCTCCAAAGTGCCTCGCCAATCCACTTTCCACTTCTCCACACCAGCCATGTCTTCGTCCCCCACCAACGTCGATGCTCCGCTCGAGTACATTACCATCGAAGCCTATGCGTGGCCCGAGCCCGAGCGCGCCAAGCGATTCCGTCAGGAACCTGAAGTGCGAAAATTGAAGCACCGCGAGAACCAACGGCGGTTCATGGTCCGGAAGCAAGCTCGGATTGCGATGCTGCGCCGGGAAGTCGAGTTCACGGAACTCCAGTTCAAGTATTTGCAAGCGCTCCAGGAAGAACAGGCCCTGCGGAAAACGCAGCGAGTAATTGAACGCGAAGACGACGCGCAGGAAACGGTCCTGCAGATTGATTCGTTCGAACCCATGGACGTGCGATGCGACGGCGAGCCGATGGAGCTTGACAGCTTCCTGGCGGAGGTTCTCTTGGCGTTGTGAGCGCTCTGTTGTGATGGTTTAGAGTAACAATGTAACTGTGCGATTATAATCTACAAAGGAATTGATGCACGCTCATTCAGTAATTCAGCGAGGTAACTCAACACTGTCGGTGGTATTCACTCGACGACTACACTCATGAGTCGTACATGACCCGTCGCACGAAGACTCGCGAGATGGTTGGCGGTGGATGCTTTACGAGCTATTAAATGACACGTTGGATCGATGTATGTGGCGTCCAACACACCAGAAGTCATCCGCTCGATCCCCTCGAGCGGCTAGCAGGGCTATTGCCCTCGGCACTATTGAGCACCTCGAGATGGAGACTCTCGAAGCTGGACAGACGCTCGAGCTTGAATCCTCAGAAGAGTCCAAGGACATCGACATGGACTTCGATTCCATCGATCCCCCGGATGCACGATGCGGTAGCGAACCAATCGTGTTCGATAACACGGTGTCGGAGGTTCTGTGGTCGGTCTGATCGATGTCTCCTGATCGTTTTCGTGTTGAAGTCTTTAGGGCTCGTAGCTGTGAGGTTATTATCTGCCAAGAAACGTTGCTCAGTAGACATGACTCGCTTATTCACACTCTACCTGTTTGGTGCCTTACTTCCGAGTCGGGCCAATGGCAACTTGCCATTGGCAACACAAGTCCAGCGTCCAGACCAAGCGTTCCGATTCCACCGTAGGCGTGGCGCACCCGGATACAGTGTACTGCTGAGCAAACTCAGCAAGTTTCACAAGGCTAGTACAGTACAGACGCTGTACAAGATCTCTGCCTCAGAACGAGACCTTCGGATCCAACATTTCCAAATTCGGTTTGCAGAGTGTGCTGTAGTACATACTGAGTCGTCCAGCTGCCCGACAACACCTCGCTGTCCCGTCTGACGAAGGACATTGATTTCTGTCCCAAGGTGCACAACCAGCACCGTATGGTACCGTCCTTGTTCGCGAATGATATCGTGTGCACACATGATATCATTGGTCTCATCATTGGTTCGACTGAAGACTCGGTCCGTTCTATGCATCACCTCAGTTCGCGCGTCAGAGTGACACGCTGCTCATGTTCCATGAGGAGGCAAACAGCCGGAGCTCGAACTGGCGTGCAGTACAGTTCAGTAGGTTTACCCAGAGTCTGGATCACGGAGTTTCAATGACCCAGCAATTACCAAGAGCGCGAAACCCTGCAGCGATGTCGTAACAACACGTCGGTGTCATAGTGAGAGTGCTTCACTTTGCGCGCCAACAGTATTGCTCGCTTTTCATATAATTTCCGCTTGAACGACTCGTGGGATTTGGATTTGGATTCCTATGGCGAAAGCATGTATTCACTTAAACTATTGATTCCCTTGCGTCCACGTTGCCGCAAGGCTTGCAGTCCATATGCGGAGCGGATAGGCTGTTTCAGATGATCGACATCTGGCGCTCCCCTATAGAAACTCGAAGTTCACAAGCTCAAACACACGGGTCACAAAAAGAAAATTCGGCACACGTCACTGCCACGCACAGTGCCACCCACCGTCGACTCGGTGCATCCAGACTATTGCGATGCGAGATGTCAGTTTCCAAAGTGCCTCGTCCAGCGCAATCCACTCCACTCCACTAACTATGTCTTCGTCACCGACCAACATCGATGCTCCGCTCGAGTACATTACTGTTGACGCCTATGCGTGGCCCAAGCCCGAGCGAGCAAAGCGATTCCGTCAAGAACCCGAAGTGCGTAAACAAAAGCACCGCGAGAACCAACGGCGGTTCATGATCCGCAAGCGAGCGCGGATTTCGACGCTGCACCGGCAAGTCGAGTTCATGGAACTCCAGTTCAAGTATTTGCAGACGCTGCAGGAAGAGCAGACGCTTCGGCAAGAACAGCGCGAGTTTGAACACGAAGATGACGCGAAGGAAACGATCCTGAAGATCGATTTGTTCGAACCCTTGGACGTGGGATGCGACGGCGAGCCGATTATGCTCGACACCTTCCTGTCGGAGGTTCTCTTGGCGTTGTGATTGCTTTTTTTATTGGACTTAGGATGCTAGACATAGAAAGAAAACCGTGTCGGGGCGTTGTGATTGCTGCGTTGCCACGGTTGTGTTATTTAGACTAGTGATGTGATTGTGCATTTATAATCGACAAAGGAACTTGGATGCACGATGTTTGACACTCATTCAGTGACTCAGCGCGGTAGCTCAACACTGTCGCTCGACGACAACAATCAGGAGTCGCCGCTAGCCCATGGTACAACATGAGGTATTGGTCGGAGTCGACGCGCGAGGCGCGTATGCAATGGATGCTTTGCGATCTATTAAATGAGACGTTGGATCGAGGACAATAGCTATGACTAGCTCCAACAGGAAGGGTCATAACGACAGGAGGATGCTTCTCACAGTGCTGTCGAGTTCAATCGCGTCGCTTCTTGCTTGTGCTTCAAGAGGCTGGAACAGAGAGCGCTCTGGGATCGATTCCTTGGACAACCCCTCGGAGGAGGACTGATCAATTTCCTCTCGTTCTTTAGACAGGATCTGTTCTTCCTGCACGGCCCAGAGGTACTTGAGGCGGAGTTCCAGCAGCCTGACGTCGTGGCGGAGTTGTTCAAGCCGCATTTGCTTGCGCTGGATGAACTTTCGTTGGTTCTCGCGGTGTCGTAGCTTGCGCACATGAGGGTCCTGGCGGAATCGCTTTGGTCGTTCTGGCGTCGGCCACGCGTACGTCTCGACGGTAATGTACTCGAGCGGCGTTTCCACGGTGGTGGGCGACGACGACATGGCTCGCGGTCAAGTGGCTTCGGCTTTGGAGGCGATTTGAGAAATGAACACTCTTTCGACGCCACGCGTCGTAGTTTGGTCGGTCAAAGAACTCTACGTACAGATGAAGTGCGATTAGACACTCCTTGATGACCAACATCCCCTAACATGAATTTCCACTCCGAGATCGATGGACGTCGGAACTGTAGGAACCACATTGGATAAAAGACCACGCATCGAACATGACAGAGTTGGAACCCACGGCACTCAATAACACTCCCTGGGAGTCTCCCTATAGTAAATAATAGCAAAGAACAGCACAAAATACTCCTCCATGACCGACAATGATCACTGACCTGGTGCCTCAGGGTGCCCCAGGTGGCCGTTGGGGACGGAGCTTCGTGACGTTGTGATTGAGCGTCGATGCTTGGGTCAACGCAGGTGTCAGGGAATACCATAGAGATACCATCACTGAACAGCTTGCAGCTCTCAGCCTCCACTGCAGCTAATAAGTCGCAGCGCCGCTCGAAATTTTCGTAGTGAACACTGTGACACTGTCACTAAACTTCTGACAAGAAAAGTGCGACAAGCCGGTGCCGCAATGGAGTAAACAACGACAAACGGCGGATGCGATTATGGTACGTAGGTTTGTCGAGAAATTTCGAAGAGTGTATCTACTGTCTATCTGTGAGCAGCGCTATGGAGACTTGTGGGTGCGTCGCGTCATCACGAAGAGGCAATGATGAGTGGTTTTTTGGAGATCCATCTTCGGGAAGCGCCCACCAAAATGGTGAGCGCCTTCGATTACGCAGACAGGTTGAGATCCCGCAGACATGTGAGCTCCAGCGAGAATTGAGTCTGTGTCGTTTCCTGTCCGGCCGTAGTGAATGCCCGATAGCGACGTGCTGGGCCTTATGAGGTGCACTGGAGCGCGCGAGTAACCTCAAGGTACGTGGAGTAGTCGAGGCTATATTCTTCATAAGTTACATCCGGATCAAACCAGGCATGACGCCGAACTGCGTTCACAACGACAGCAGCAATTCTGTCAGCATAGTGTCGAGTTCAATCGCTTGCCCATCGCCAAATGGCTTTCTCCGATCGATTCAGTCGACCGCTCGTCGAATTCAAGACTCTGTCGATCCGACCGAAGTGTCTGTTCTTCCAGCAACGCCTTGAGGTACTTGAGTTGTACTTCCAGCCTTCTGGCGTCGCGACGCAGTAGTTCGAGACGCATTTGTTTACGCAGCATCAACTGCCGTTCGCTCTCGCGGTGCCGTAGTTTACGCGCGTCGACGTCCTGTGGTTGTCGTAGTTGGGATCGCCTCGGTCGTTCTGGCGTCGGCCACAGGTACGACTCGACAGTAATGTACTCGAGTGGTGTATCATCAACCGGCGACGAGGACATCGCTGATAGTCGAGCCCTTCTGGTACGGAAGGTGAATTAGCGACTGCCGAGGCGGAAGCCCATTGTTGGCGGTAATGCATAAACCAACGGGAATCGACGCCAAGATGACGCATCTCTCACTTGGTAGCCTTTGCTGCTCCTCTCGGAGATGTGACCCTTGGGTTTGAGTCCGGGTTTACGAAATCAAGCGAATACAAGGCTTGGTGTTGGTGCCATTGACTATGTAGGATAGAACTGGAGCGATCGTGAAAAGTGCATCATGTGCTGCCAGCGAAAAGCCGCTGTCGAGCACAAAACCAACGTCCGGGCTGGTCTTTCAGAGGACATTGCGTTGGAGCACCTTGATACTTGTAGCAGCGCACATGTCGCGACGCACTACGCGGATTTTTGACCAGAACACTAGACACGGATTTGGAGGCCGCAACTTCGAGAGACGTTTGCTGACGCTTGTGCTGCTCGTATTCGAGCTGCCGAAGGAGAACGAAACACTGTTGGTTGCAAGGGGAGAATACTCCGTTTCGTTCAAACGCTGTAGAACTCATAATGATATCCATTTTACTCACAAGCACGAGCTCCAATACAGGAGATCACAACGACAAGAGAACCTCGGAGAGCATGTTGTCGAACTCGATCGGGACGGCGCACGCTTGTCCATCGAGTGGTTCGAACGGACAACGTCCATTTCCCTTATCGTGATGGGTCAGCTCGACTGGGACTGAGAACCCATCGAAAGGTCTCATTTCTTTCCGGAGCGCCTGCTCTTCCTGCACGGTTTGCAAGTACTTGAGCTGCAACTCCATCCACTCGACTTGACGGCGCAGTAATGTGATGCGTGCTTGCTTGCGCTGCATGAACCGTCGTTGGTTCTCGCGGTGCCGCAGCTTGCGCACTTCAGCTTGCTGTCGGGATCGCTTGGCACGCTCTATCGTCGGCCACGCATACGACTCGACGGTTATGTACTCGAGCGGTAAATCGACATTCGTTGGCGACGACGACATGGATTTGTGAGCGAGGCGTTCGCGCTGGACGAGGCAGGTTAGAGAGTGGCTGGCATGGAGTTCTGGACCCACCGTGGACTGGCAAGAGCCACTGCATGACGCGCTGCGATATTACGAAGCAAGTTTACGGTACAGTGGTTCATGTCCACGCTCTTTTGAGCTCGACTCCTCCCACCGAACCTTTTGTGTTCGAGCAGCGTTTTCACACCGGAAGCGCCACGGTTTTTGGCCTCATCACGGTACTACTGTCGTCGGTTCTATGCGCTCCTGAGTTGTCGCGTCAGACTGAACACGCTGCTCATGATCCTCCTGGTAGAGAGCGACTCGAACTGGACAGTGATCCTGCTTCTCGATTCTACTCTGTTGGGTACTTGTGTGCTATGACCTATTTGAAATGTCGCCATAATAGTTAGTATCCAGCAATTATCCTGGATGAGCCACTTTGGTGGGTCCATGCGACACAGACTCGCTTCACACTGAGAAGCTAAGAAGTTCTCAGCCGTGCGACAGGTTTCAGCGCCTCTATCCAACTCGAAAAGAAATGAGTGTGCGACGTTTTCTCCCACTTTCCAAACTGCAACTACAGTACACAGTACTGGACAGTGACGAGTCCAGTAACGTTTGGGCTCCTCGTTCAACTCGACACGGTCAGTCGTCTTGATGGAGACTACAGTGTAGTATGCAGATACAGTATGAAATCCGATCAGCCTGCTGGATCCAAGGATCTCTCTTGCGAGCAAGGTCTCAGCATGCCCTTCGCATGCACCACGATTGGTCATGGACTGCGTTGACAGTGTCCATGACAAGTCTGCTTCAACTTGCAGACCAATCACAACCCTCTGTTCGGTCACTGAACAGCCGGTCCCCGAACCATTCGGTGCGTTCATTCCCCAGACATCGTCAACACATCGGCCAGGACCCAAGTCATGTACCATCACGAATATCCTCGCGATATATCTCCAGCCACGGATCGTTTATGATGGTCCCAAACAATACTCAATCCATCCCAAAGCGTGGTCATTATTTGGGGTTCTCACAAGCACAACCGGCACTCTGTGCTCGCACGACGATACGCTCCTGTCGTTTCGGCTGCGGACAATGCCGATCATCATGGTGCGCCCGAGGCGATGGATACACAGGTGGATCCTCAGCGAAGGTCAATCTCTGGTGGCTACTCGTGCCGCTGGAGAAATGCAACACATCTTCAAGAACTCAAGCGTCTTCCTGTGTATTCGTCAAAATTTCCAGTGTCTTCAAATTGAGGAGTATGCCTTGTCGCAATTGCATCTCCAGCAACTCGATTGGCAATCTTTGCCTCTGGCTTGAACCAGTCGGAATCACAGAACGTGAGTACGTGCGCGCGTAGACGAACCATGGGATCAAAGACGACAACACCTAGAGTCGTTCAGCAGCACGAAGCCCGTGCGAACGAACGCGTCGCCGTCGGCCAAGGCGTCATCCCGAAAAGACGTTGAGGCCAATCAACCGCCATGCCGATCAGGAACGACCTCGATTTACATTATCAGCCCTGCTGCAGAATGCATCGTGCTCTCCCGCAAAAATGATATCATTGGTCTCACAACAGTACTACAGGTGTCCGTTCTATGGACACTCGACTGGGTTGGGGCGTCAGCCTGACGCTGCTCAACATTGCTGCTCATCCAGAACTCCACCAGTTGGTCAAGAGCAAAAGCTGCACGTGCATCATGGACCGAACCACATGGTCACATCACTGAATTGTACTGCACTGCTTTCACCAGGAAAACAACTGGCCGCACAGCTTGACGCACTCTCTTCCCAAATTGGTCGCAAGGAAATCAATGGTTTTAGTGATATCAAGGCTGTTCACTACGGTACGCTCGTCGAGCCTATGCACACCGCAACTGCGAGGACGCGTGTGGAGCTGACGCGCTGGGTCGCACAGGTGGAGGAATGACCACAGCTCGAGCGGCACACGAGGCTCCACGCACGAAAGTATCAACATCGTGGTCTGGCGGATCCTCTAGTGGGAAGTCTAGGCAAGAGGCAGTGCCTCCAACCATATCGGCGAAACTCACAATACTACTCTACTACCGTACACCGACACTGGGTTGGTGTGGATAAGGTGTCGAGTACCCAGCAGCGGACAATCCAGACGCCCGAGGACCATACGGATCGAACGTTTTCAAGATCGACACCTGCTCAGCCTATAGTGACTTGAAGTCAATGGGCTCGAACACACGATGAGAGGAGTGCCACAAACTAGCCACACCAAAGACGCGTCCATGGCGCGTCACAGTCCCACCCACCATCATCGAGACCGAGAGTTGTCATTCCCCAAAGTACCTCGTGCAGCGCAACCCATACCAAGTGACCATGCCTTCATCCCCCACCAGCGTCGATGCGCCGCTTGAGTACCTCACCATCGATTCGTACGCGTGGCCGACGCCAGAGCGAGCCAAGCGAAGTGCGCAAGATCCGTCACCGTGAGAACCAGCGGTGGTTCATGATCCGCAAGCAAGCGCGAGTCGCAACAATGCGTCGTGAAGTCGAGTTTATGGAACTCCAGTTCAAGTACTTGCAAGCGCTGCAGGAAGAGGAGGCGCTTCGTCGAGATCGGCGAGAGAAGGAGACCATCCTGGAGGTCGATTCGTTCGAGCCGTTGGACGCGCGATGGGACGGCGAGCCGATCGAACTGGATTGTTTGCTGTCGAACGTTCTCTTGTCGTTGTGACTGTATTATTTTGAGTAGCAATTGGGTATTTCCGTCTATTATCTATCCAAAGTTCCTTACAAATCAATGGATCTTGCGTGAGGCTGGTACAGTAAAGGATGGATAAGAGGCGTGGCCCATCGGCAATGGTCCATCACTGAGGTCGGTGGTCTGACGTGATGGGCTGTGTTCGTGGTTGCAGCCTGCTGGTTTCCAATCTCTGCCTTTCTCCGGACAGAACGGATACAGTCAGACGCGAAGCACCATGAAGTAGAACTTCCCAGAAGGTGGAATACTCCAACAATAGGAGAGACATCGTGAAGGCCAACCGTCCAGTGCATACTCAAACGTGTCGACCAAACCGCTTGGTGAACGTGAACTTTTAAGTTCGCCGTTGCGAGTTTAATAACTCGCAACGGCGTTTTCCTGGAGTACACCGCTGCTTCTCGGTAGAATCAGAGGGATCGCCACGGTATCCAGTTCCATGAGCGCATCCCAAAGTGCGACAATGTCGCATAGACAACCCGCCGTAAGCACGTGAGCAGCCTGGGCGTTGCTCGCCGTGTTATTCAATTTCTACTGGGTACTACTGTACTGGTTCTGGCACTCGGCGATTGCTGGCCCATTTCTCCCGGGTCGCACGTGACACGGGCACCTAACAGCGGACACTCTAGACGCTGGGACACCGTACAGTACTGCACCGATCGAACCTTGCGGTGGACCAACTGGTGGAGTCTGAGCAGCGCGTCAGACCCAGTCATGCATAGACAGAGCACGTTTCATTCTGCTATAGTGATCCCAGCGATTTCACTCTTGTGGGAGAGCGCAGTCGTCGCAGTGCAGCTGCCCTTCGGGGCTGAAAACAAAGCTCTTCAATAGTAAGGGACAATTGCTCGAGTGATACTGTAAGCTGACGGCAGTACTCTTATTTCTGGTCTGGTTCTGACTATTGACTACCCTCCTTTCCACCCTGCGGACTCTACTGTAGCTTCTAGCGACATTTGGTGTTGAAGATGTAAGCGGCACTCGAACACAAAAAGGTCGCGCGGGATGAGTGTGTTTGCAGAGCCTGGCCATGGGTACTGTACACTGCAGTCTGCGGTGGCAAATTCGCGGTGCGTCACGCTCCTGGGCTCCCGCTCTTGGTGGACCCACCACCGAGGACACCGCCGGGAAGGCGTCAGTTTCCAAAGTGCCTCGTCCACCGCAATCCACAACCCACTCGACCACCAAGTAGCGATGCCGTCGTCACCTACGAACGTCGATGCTCCGCTTGACTACCTTACCGTCGACTCGTACGCGTGGCCGTCGGCCGACCGCGCCAAGCGATTCCGACTCGAAGCTGAAGCACGCAAGTTGCGACACCGCGAGAACCAACGGCGGTTCATGCTTCGGAAGCAAGCTCGACTCGCAACGATGCGATGCCAAGTCGAGTTCATGGAGCTCCAGCTCAAGTACTTGCAGGCGCTCGAGGAAGAGCAGACGCTCCGAAAAGATGAGCTGCTGCTCGTGCAGTTCCCACGCGAGCAACCGCTAAAGGCCCGAGGAAACGGAGGTGGCCCCTTCGAACCGCTCGATGCACAAGAACGCGGTGAACCAGTCGTTTTGGATTGCATCCTCTCCGAAGTGCTCTTGTCTCTGTGATGGCTGCTTCCTCCTTTGTCGTTCGTGTGAATACAATCATCAACACGTTTGTTTCACTGTTGTGTGGTATGGCTTCTTGAAATTCTTCTTTGAAAGCTGGGGCATCGGCATCAACGCAGTCTGCGAGCACGGCGTCCTTTGGCCCAGGAGCACTTCCGGACGATGGGTGCGACCTGTTTGTGTCTGTTTCTTGGTGAGCCGTCACTTCGTGCTTGGCAGGTGCATGGCTGCCCGTGTGACCGCTAGTATAGCGCGCCTTCTAGTCAAACTGTGACCGCACTACGTACCCAGGCGTCTCAACGTTCATTCCGGTACATTCACAGGTTCTGTCTCTAGTGCGGGTTCTCGCGTAGTCCCTCACGACTTCACTGAGTATTTCGAGTCATGTCTGCATAGCGCAGCAAATTCATTTGTTTTATAGACTGACAATCCCAGCCACTACTCTAAATAATTCGACCGCGACAACATAGCGATCACAACGACAAGAGAACCTCGGACAACAGGCTGTCAAGCACCATCGTCTCACGGTCGCATCGCACGTCCAACGGTTCGAACGAATTGATCTCCAGAACAGTCTCCTTGGACTCTTCCTCGGGTTCCATCTCTCGCCGTTCGTTCCAAAGCGCCTGTTCTTCCTGCAGCGCCTGCAAGTACTTGAACTGCAACTCCATAAACTCGACCTCGCGGCGCATGGTTGCGACTCGCGCTTGCTTGCGGATCATGAACCACCGCTGGTTCTCACGGTGACGGATCTTGGGCACTACGGCTTCTTGTCGGAATCGCTTCGCGCGCTCTGCCTTCGGCCACGCTTACGCATCGACGGTGAGGTACTCGAGCGGAATATCGACGCCAGTGGGGGACGACGGCATGGCTGTTGTGGTGGTTGTGTGCATTGCGCTGCACGAGGCACTTTGATGAACGACAACTCTCGGTCTCGATGCTGGCGGGTGGGGCTGTCGCGTGGCAGCGACGCACTCCTGTCCTTGCCACTCCACTTATCGTGTGTTCGAGCCAATTGACTTCGAATCACTATGGGCACGGCAGATGTCGATTATGAAATCTTTGGGCATTAACCGTCGATCTGACCACTGTACGGTACGGTACTGCTTTCACCAGCAGGACCAGCTGCCGACAGAACAGCTTGGTGCGCTCTCTTCCCTCGAACTAAGTTGGTCGCAAGGCGGTCAATGGTTTTAGTGAATTCGAACTCTCGTTTCTGTTTCTCACGGGGGAGAACTAGCACAGGTCCGGACACGACACAGTTTCTCTTCGATGCAACTGAGGGGCTCAAAGAGCTTGATCTCCGTAGCGATTTGTTAGGACGGATCTGTGGTTTCTCGCCATTTCCTACTGGTCTTCTCCTCTGAGCTGCACGTAACCCCCAGCGTAGCTGGTGATTGAATACGACCAAGATTGATGATGCGGATCCCAGGTTTCAGTCCGAATTGTCGGTCGCAGCAGCTGCAACTGCTCTAACACAACCCTGATATCTTTGGTCTCACGAAGGTCCTACTTGCGTCTGTTTTATGCGTCAACTGGGTTGGCGCGTCGCACTGACGCGCTGCTCACATTCCGACAGGAGGTTCTCGAGAGCCACAAACCGCAGCGTCTGGATTGCCGTCTGCTCTCTAGGTCCTAAACAGCCGTCCAGACCTGGTTGTTGAATGTGTGGCATCTCTCCCGTGATGGAATCCTCTGCGTTTTGCTTTTCGCTGCGTGATCCATGCACAACGCTGAGATCCCTCGACTGTTCTGGTCGGAAAAAGACAGCAATGCGTCGCCAGAAGGCCGTGTTTAAGAGCTGCGTATTGTTTGTTGAGATCAGACCAAGTACCCTGTCAGTTGAACTGATCCCGCGATCATCCGTCTTCCACGTTCCCTCCAGCGGTACCGGTATTATTCCATTGACGAGCTCTCGCCAAGGGCACCGAATCCGTTTCGGCGAATCGGGCAGTTAAGAGCCCAAACACTCAATGACAGGTTTTATACAATTCGCACAAACGCCACCGAAAATACTATCATCGCATCGTGCATGCACTTCGTCCTTGACGGTGCAACCAGATTTGACTGATAAGTTCATTTGTTTTACAGACTCATAATCACAACCACTCCACTAACTAATACGATTCACAACAACGCAGTGATCACAGCGACAAGAGAACCTCAGTCAGTAGACTGTCGAGCACAATCGGCTCGATGTCGCATCGCACGTCCAACGGTTCGAACGAATCAATCTCCAGGGCCGCTTCTTCAGCATCATCCATGGGTTCGATCTCTTGCCGAAGCGCTCGTTCTTCCTGGAGCGCCTGTAGATACTTGAACTGCAGTTCCATAAACTCAACTTCACGGCGCTGCTTCGCAATTCGGGCTTGCTTGCGGATCATGAACTGCCGTTGATTCTCGCGGTGCTTCAATTTACGCACATCGGGTTCTTGACGAGATCTCTTCGTACGCTCTGGCGTCGGCCACGCGTACACATCGACGGTGAGGTACTCAAGCGGGGCATCGACGCCAGTGGGGGATGAAGGCATGGTCACTTGGTAAGGATTGCGCTGCACGAGGCACTTTGGAGAATGACAACTCTCGGTCTCGATGCTGGTGGGTGGGACTGCGTGTGGCAGTGACGCCGTGACCCAGCCAGCCGTTGCCACACAACGCATCGTGTGTTC
>JAADWR010000103.1:0-17904 GCA_023336345.1 Pythium inflatum | reverse complement strand
TCGCTAACTCAGTATGGACGCGTCGGCGCTCTTGCGGCCCGCGACGCCGGCGTCGGCCATGCGCGTGACGTCGCTCCTCCACGTCGCGCCGCGCGCCGTCGAGTTCTCGGCCTTTGAGTTTCACCACGAATACGTCGCCACGTTAACTGTCCGGAACGCGAGCGACCGCGCGCTGCGGTTCCGCGTCGTGCCGCCGGCGCCCGCGTCGCCGTTCCACGTGCTCTACCAAGCACACGACCTCGCGGCGACCGCGAACCCGACGCGCATGCTCCCGCCCGGCTTGGGGATCAAGTTTGACGTTGTGTTTGTCCCGCCGACGCCGCCGACCGAGCGCGACGCCTGCAGCGTCGAGCACGCGCTCGTGCACGACGTGATCGAGCTCATTGGCGACGACGGCTCGCGCGTTGACGTGCCGCTCCATGCGCGAAAAGCGTTTCCCGAAATCGAGCTCGACGCAAGCGTCTGTGATCTCGGGTTGGTCGTCGTGACGCACCGCGCCGCCAAAGTCGTGCGCATGAAGAACGTCGGGACGCGCGCTGGACGCTTTGATGTCGAGGTCATGGATGGCGCCGAGGCGTCAATCGTCTCACCAGTCGTCCCCAGTCGGCGACCCAGTGTGGTCGGTGGAAGCAACACGAGCGGCGCACCAGCCAGCGAGGCGCCGGTTACGGTGACGCCGATGATGGGAATCGTGATGCCAGGCGAATCGCTTGCGTTGAAGGTTGAAGCGGTTGGGAAAGTTGTCGGTGATCTCCGTGGCGTGCTGCGTGTTCGTGTTCGAGAACATGTTGGAGACCAACGGGCGATGGAGGGTGACGACGGAGCCATGCTTCTAGAGGACGAGTCGGATACGTCACTCGGTCTCTTGCCATCGATGTACGTTGTAGACAAGATTGTGGATGTGCGAGCCAATGTCGTGGAGCACAACGTCGAGCTGGTGCGAAGCCTGGGCGGCGACAAAGTCCAGAACCTTTTTTTCGGCTCCTTATTCGCGGGCGAGACGCGCGTGATTGAGACTGTATTGCGGAACAATGGACCGTTGCCATTGTTGTTTCGGACAACGCTCAACTTTGGGAGTGGGGCTGGGTCGAGTGGAAACGGACCAGGCGGATCAACTGCGAGTCGCGACGCGAGTGGTGAAGAAGATCGTGAAGCTTATGAGTTGCGGAAGGAGTTGCAAGTGTATCCTCTCGAAGGCCGAGTTGAACCGTTCGGTGAGGTTGCGGTGGCATTCACGTACCATCCGCGCGCGGTCGATGTAGAGGCAGTTCGAATCGCTGAACGCAAGATGCACGCCGCAGACAAGAGCGCCGACGACTTGAACAATACATCGACAAGTTCAGCGATTCCTCCGACGATGCTTGCTGCCTTCGTATCGATTCAGTGCGCGGATATGCAAGCCCAAAATTTGACGTTCGAGATCACCGGTAAGACCTTTCTACCAAATCTCGAAGTGAGTCCGTCGTCGCTTGATTTTGGTGACATCAAGAGTTTTGAGCGTGTCGATATGCTTGTCGCCATCAAGAACATGTCCGGTTTACCAGTATCATTTACCATTCCTCGGCTCGCGCATTTTACGACGAAGCCGAATGCTGGACGTTTGGATGTTTTGCAATCGCAAAGCATTGTCGTGAGCTTCGTACCAACTCAGCTGGGCATATTCAAGGCAAGACTTGACGTCGTTATTAACGACAGCATCATCAGCTTCCCGATTTTTGTAAAGGGAACAGCGGCAGCACTTGGGGAAAAGCAGTCTCATGATCTCGTGGGAGGACCAATGGCGCTGCCAAATGACTTTGAGCCGAAGTACAAGTTCATGCTCGCAGAGGATGCGAAGAGGACCAAAGGCAGGTTGACAAAAAAGTTCCAGCGGATGGCTCCGTATGAATTGGCGGCATTGAACGGTACTGCTGCAATTGACGAGTTCGAGTTCCAAGGTACGAATAACACGCACCTGACATACTGTGTCAAAGAGCTGGCAAGTCGGGCAGAGCATCGCGATCAATACAAGAAGTTCGTGACCGAGTTACGGCAGCGGAGAGAAGATAAGACAAAGAAGAAGTCGATGGCGCTCAAGCAAACGGTTTCGCTGCTTCGAACAACGACGTCAAACAACGGCAACGACGAAGAAGTTGAGATGATCGAGGATGCCGCGGTGAATCTCGGCCTTGATCGCCAAGGTGGAGTCGAACCACGCTTGCTCAGGATGCCGCGAAAGTTGGTCAAGAATTCGGATCCGCTCTGGCTTGAATCCCAGTCGTCCGCGGGACAACTTGGCAAGAACAAGAAGCACATGTTTGACGAGAACAAGTTCGTGAAGAAGAAGTACAAGACGCAACCAGCAACACAGGCTGAAATTGCTGACTGTGCGCTTTCCCTCAACTTTGACCAACTGGAACTGATTGGTTGCGGCCCGAAGACAATCAACTTCGGCAAACTCAGTGTGAATGGGCTTGGTCGAAAATCGCTGAGTGTTCACAACAGTCTCCCCCAGAATATCTTCGTCGTTTTGCACCTTGCCGAGTCGGACCATGTTGAAGAGCTGTCGGCGAACACGGCAATCAAGTCTCAGGTAATCCCGCCTCAGACGCTGGCTGGGTTCGATTTGGTGTTTTCCTCGGCCAAAGAGCAATTCTTCCAGAAGCAGTTGACCCTCACCATCAACGGCATTCATACACGGCAGATCACAATCGTTGCCGAAGTCGCTCCTATTGTCGTGGCACTCTCCGCTACGGAACTTCCGTTCGAGTTTAGCACAACCGACACTAACCCATCCATGGCAATGGAGGTGGTCGTGACAAATACAAGTGATTCGACGGCGCCTTTCCAGTGGAAACTGCTTCCTCCACCACCGTCAAAAGGTCGACCTGACTCTTCCAAGAGCACCGGAACCACGGCAACAGTTGCGACAGAAGCAGCTGCTGCCAAAAGTGACAAAGTCTCGTCGGCTACAAAACCAATATTCGAGATTATTCCAGCCAGTGGTACACTGTCTGCTGCCGAATCCTTACGCTGTCAAGTTATCTATACCCCACCAAGCGCAATCAGCGGATCATCGCTTACTTACGCTGTTGCTCCGGTGTCGAGCGACGATGGTATATCATCGACTCAGCAGTGGCTCGTCAGCGAGTTTCAGTTGGACATCGTTGGCGGTCGCAAGGCGCCACTCACATGCAAAGCTCTATTCTCAGAGTCCCGCCATCAGCTGAAGGATAAGAAGGTCGATTTTGGGATGATCGCCGTCGGTGTGGAGAAAGAGAAAAAGATTGTGCTCTCAAATCCAGCGAACGCAGAAGAGGACGGTTACTCTCAACGGCTCGTTTTTTACACCTCGGTAGAGCCGGCATCGGTCGCGAGCGGGCTGGGGTTGTCCATTTCTCCCACGATAGGCAGTATCTTACCCCAAGACTCGTGCGAGATCTCCCTCAAAGTGTCACCGCACAAGCCTATTAGCCTGGAAAACAACGCAGCGACTTTGAACCTTCAACTACGAGGCGGACGGTGCATCAAAATCCCACTGCTCGCGAATATTGTGATCCCAGATGTCAGGATTTCGCAACCAACGGCAATCGACTTCGGTGATGTTGTGATCGGCGTGAGCGTGCCCAGAGTTGTCTCTATCGAGAATCGTTCCAGTATTTCCGCGTGTCTCATCATGGATCTGTCCATGTCGCTCTCTGACGAGTTTTCCGTCTCCCTTCCGCCGAAACTGACCAAGAACATTGATGACATCAGCAGCGTCTTCATGCCACTCATGCTTCCGTCAACCACAGTACCGACGTCCAACAATGGAAATGGAACCGTTGGCGATCCTGATGCCGACTCCGCGTGTGCGAAATGGCAACTATGTATCCCACCCAGCACGACAGTGTCATTTCATTTGAACTTCACGCCTCGTTCACCAGGCAAACACGAAGCCGTATTCCCCATTCAGTTTGCTGGGCTCTCGCACGCGTCATCCGGGTTTGCTCGTCCAGAATTGATCACACGACGGATAGTTGCGACGGCTGTCAACCCCCGTGTGCTGTTTTCGCCGAGTGCTATGATCGACTTTCATCGCTGTGTGATAACAAGAGAGGGAATTCGCAAAGTTCCGTACACAAGAACGCTCCAGCTTACCAACAATGACCCACATGGAGCGACGATCAAGTGGCAGATCGATGTTTCAAGACTAAAAGCAGCAGCCGCTGTGGTTGTCACCCAAGCAGCTCCGAAACGGGTAACATCCGCGAACAACCAGAGCAATATCGTGTTTCATATTGCACCCGAAAAAGGCGAGCTTGGTCCAGGCGAAGAGGTGAAGGTACGCGTGAGTTTTTTGCCCATGGAAGCAGTTGAGTACGTTGAAGACGAGGTCCCCTTGCTCATTGACGACAAGTTCTACATCAACTTGTGTGTCTCTGGAATCGGTATCCACCCACATCTGTCGTTCAGTGAGAACAAGATTGTGTTGCCGACCGTGCCGTTAGGGATGCCATCAATGTCGTGCTTTTTCATCCAGAGCACTGGATACGACCACCTTGAGCTGACCTACCGACT
Organism: Pythium inflatum; assembly: GCA_023336345.1. Classification (NCBI taxonomy): domain Eukaryota; phylum Oomycota; class Peronosporomycetes; order Pythiales; family Pythiaceae; genus Pythium; species Pythium inflatum. Next base: position 13,365 of record JAADWR010000103.1, on the reverse strand, counting down.
GCCGCTCGACGTGTCAAAAGCTCCCATTACACTGCAGTTTCCGAAAGGAAAGATACTGAGCATGGCGTGTCCCAAGATTCCGTGTGAAGTTCGATTCCTGAGCAAGAAGAGCGTAGCGTTCAACGCGCGGATCGAGTTCTTTGACGCGGATGGCAACGTTTTCTACTTGCCTATCGCTGGTTGTGCCGAAAACTGTCTTCTCACGAACCACGAGTTTGTACGCTCGTACACTTGCTCTCGTGATGACGCAGCAGCGACAGGAAGTGACAACTTGGCAGGCGCAACGGCGACAAGCGGGTCTCGGATGCTGAGTTTCTATACGCACCCTACCTACAAGTTCCCAGTGTACCTCTTGACCAACAAGCAAGTCGAAGCAGAGACGACCAAACAAAAGGCGCAGGTTGCCAAAGAGAAAGCGGTCGATGCGATTAGCGGTGGTGGTGTCGTCCCAAGTGGTGCTGGTCCACAACCTCCAGTCGGCGGGTTTGTCGACGTCGATGTGAGTGCGTTTGTACCAGACAGTAGCTTTGGAAACGATCCGCAGTACAAACCAGGACATCCTCCCCCGCGAGTTTTCAGCGAAAGGGAAGTCGAGTACCTCTTGCAGTTCCTCAATGCCAATTTCTTGAAGACGCCGATCTCCAAGTTCCCACACGACATTGCTGACTCGCTCGGGAAACCGCTGTACGAGTTCCTCGAAATGGTGTGCACGAAGAAGCCTCCTGCAAATGCAGTTGTTGGCAGCGCAGTCGTTGATAAGTCCAAGGGCGCCAAAGCGCCGAGTGGGTCCAACGGTCCGTCAAGAAAGGAGCTCGTTGGACAGTACACGTCGCAGTACACTGAGCTTCTCAAGTTTCTCAAGTCTTACGGTGCGATGTTACACGACGTGTTGGCTGAGCACCTTCTTCCTCAGGATCTTTACGTTCGCGCATGCGAAGACCCGCGTGCTGACCCAGTCATTTTGTCGTCTGCTACACTGCTGAATCTCAGGTTTCTTCAGAGGCGTCATGTGCTTCAAACCGAGTGGGCAAGCGTGAGCGGGGCCGCGTGGATGAAAGTCTTGTACCAAGTTGTCAAGTGCTTTTTGTTGTACAGAATCACACAGAAGGCATATCATCAGACGCTTCAGCAAACTATCGGTGGTGCGACGAATGGACCTCAATCTCAACCTCCGCCGGCACCTGTTCAGCAATCGTCCAAGGATAAGTCTGTTAGTTCCCCGTCACAACCACAGCTCCAGTCTCCTGCAGTCCGTGCCTGCCAAGGAAGTAATGTGTACAGTGAAGCCGAGATGGTGCTCATCCAGTGGATATGCGACCACGTGCAAAACAAAATCACGACATCGACAGGAGTTCCGCCTTCATTCTCGCCCGAGTCGCGGCTACTGGACTTACAACACGATCTAATCGACGGCAAGATGTTGTTTCACGTCCTTGCGTCCCACATTCCGACATTGTCACTCGAGTCTAGCGACTATCGCGGTTTCCGACTGTCGCAGTCGTCGTCGAGCACTTCTGCGACTCAGATCCAGCAAAATGCCCCGGTACTCTTGCACGCGTTGCGCTGCTTTGGTGTCGACTTTGGTATGGACCAGAAGAACTTCTTGGTTGCGATGAATGGCCGTGAGATCGTCGTGCTGCTGCTGCATCTCTACCAAATGCTACCGCAGTTTATTCCCAAAGCGACAATCGAGTTCAAGGGCATTCTTGGTCAAGATATGGAGAAGACCATTGAACTCAAGAACCCCAGCAATCGAGCGATCCAGTACCACGTCTTTCTCGACGGAGGAGAAGAGAGCGATTTCAGAATTGAATCAAGTCACGTCGTGCTCGAGCCCGGGAAAACGGTTGGCTTTGTAGTGAGCTTTAAGCCCCGGTTCTCCAAGAAGGTGACGGCTCGTCTTGTCTTCCAGTCCGTGCGTGATCCATCGCAAAATACGTCCAGCGGGGCTACTATGGTGTTTTTGCTTGTATCAAACATCACTTCGCGAAAGCCCGTGCGCGTGATCCAAGTCGAGGCCAACGTCTACGAGAAGAAGATGCACGAAGTCGTGATTGAGAACCAATTCCCTGCTAATGGCAACTACAAGCTGACGATGGCCCAAATGCCGATAGGCCCAACTGGCGGTGGTAGTATGGGCGCTGCAGTTGCGCCATCTCCAGGAAGTGTCGGTGGCCCATTATCAAAGACCAAGCCACCGATGGCAGGAGCTCCAAAGGATTCGAGTGCAGCAGGTTCTTTTGGTCTAAATCGGCGCAACTCAGCGAGCTCGAAACAGCGACCTGTCGAAGAGTTGAGTGCTGAGCACGCGTGGTGCATTGCGGCGCAGCAGCCATTTTACTTGCCCGAGTATGGCGCTGCCGCCATGGTGAGTGCGACCGGATCCTCTGCAGCCATTGGCGAAAGTGGAAGCAGTGGTGTTGTAGTGATGATCCGGAGCCAGTCGTCAACGACCGTCAAACTTGAGTTCTTACCATTGGTGCCCGGCAACTTCAAGTGCCAGTTGCTCTTCCTGGACGAGAAAGTGGGCGAGTTCATGTACGAAGTCCACGCAACAGCTCACTTGCCAGTGACCGTCGAGACGCTTGAATTCCAGTGTGAGCTCAACACGAGTCTTGGAGGAGCCGGTGGACGTGCAGGCGGATCGCATTTCTATCGCGAGTTGGTTATCCCGCCCAAGAACTTGCAACTCGCCAGGGCGCTCACGACGTTTGTTGATCGTGCAAGCGGTTTGCTCAAGACCAAGCTGAAAGATGGACTCAAGAAGTGCGAGGAATCACACCACACTAGCTACGCTGTCGAGTTCAACTCGCCATACTTTTCGCCTGTCTTCCACGAGATGACAATCAACAACACTGTTGCAGCGACGGGAGGTGGAGGTTCGAAAGGTCCGAAGCAGTCGACGATCCTCGGATCGGATGTTCCAAATACATCACGAACAGAGACAAGCGCGTTGGGTGGAGAATCGAGCACGTCGTCAAAGGCGACAGAGAAGACTGGGAAGCACTTAGCTCGACTTGGAACTCCTCGTGGAGGTGGCGGTGCTGGAGCAATGTTGTCAGCCGCGCCGAACTCAGTTCTCATCGATTTCCAGCCCAAGTCGGCCGGGTTGTACACGTGCAAGCTTTTGCTTCGCTCTCACAACACGGTGTGTGGAAGCTCGGACTGGCGTGTTTATGATCTCGTGGCGAAAGTGAAAGAGCCGAATGTGAAGACGCTGCTCGAGTTTGTGAGCCCTGCAAGACACAGTATCATCCAAGAGATTCCTCTCACGAACCCTTCTGAATCTGCGTGGACGCTAAAGGCGGTCTTTGGTCCGAGCGCAAACGCGTCGGGATTTTCCGGCCCGTCGAGTATCCATGTGCCACCCAAGAAGACGATCAACTACCCGTTGACCTTTGCTCCCAAGTGGATTTCGCAAGAGAAGACGTCGTTGACGCTCGTGAACCCCTCCACGCAGCAACAGTTTGAGTTCGAACTGAGCGGATTCGGAGAAGAGCCACTTGCACAAGACCATGTCGTCCTGAAATGCCAAGCACGTACGAGCATCGTCCATGAGTTTGCTGTTGAGAGCTTCAAGAGTGATCCGCCAGGTCCACAAACATTCAAGATTGAGAGTGACCTGCGCGATGTTGTCGGTGCGCCGACGGTCACCGTGCCGAAAGCAGGCGAAACGGGCCAGTACGCGCTGACGTTTAGTCCCATCGTGAGTGGCACGTACTTTGGTTCGATCACGTTCACGAACTTAAACACGAATGAGTACACATGGTACACAATTGAAGCGACAGTCGCGCCACCTTCGCCTGAGACGACGCTTGAAATGAAGACCTCTGTTCGAGGTGCAATGGGCGTAGAAATCTCGCTTGAGAACCCGCTTGACCATGCCGTCGAGTTCGCGATTGAGCTTCAGGGCAATGGACTCATGGGTCCGACGACATTCGAGCTCGACGCCAAGCAGTCGGGGGTGTACGAGCTCGTTTATTCACCACTATGCATGACACAGGGCACAGATGGGGCAGAAGACGGCGCAGTGTTGTTCTCCAACGCGGAGATTGGTCAGTTTTGGTACGCACTAAAACTTGTCGCTGAACCAGCGCAACCGACGACCCTCGACGACATGTCGTGTGCAGTCGGAGACGTGTGCACCCAGCCGATTCTGCTGCAGAACCCAAGCGACATGGAGTTACTACTTCAGTATCGCGTCACGAACACGCGCAATTTCTCCATCAAAGGAGGAGGAGGCGATGTGGGGAGTCCGCCAAGCAAAGGGTCGAGCAAAAGCAGCACTGCATCGAGTCAAACTGTCGTCAAAGTCCCACCGTTTGGGCAGGCCAGTGTCATTGTGGAGTACACACCATCGTCTCTGTCTGACTTCGAGGTGTCAAGTGTGGTGTTCTTGATGCCGGACGTTGTGAGCGACTGGGAGTTTCAAGTTCGAGGCAAAGGAAAAACACCGAGTGTGATGAAGCCGATCCGAATCCAGTCAAAAGTCATGGAGGCCGCGTCGTCGTTGTTCACGTTCAAGAATCCTTTTATGGATGCGCTCCGCGTTGACGTTAAGTTGCTCATCGATGGTGTTGATGTCCGAGCAATGAAGGCATCGGGCGGTGCAATACCGCCAGTGTTTGACATCCTTCTCAAGAAATCACGCGTGACGCTCGAAGGCTTCGGGCAATTGCAGGTGCCAATTTCGTTTCTTCCACAGTTTGTGAGTGAAGCGCATGGTGAGATCATCATTCAAGGCCAAGAAGAATATGCTGAGCTTGAGTGGACGTATCCAGTTCATGGTGTTGCAGAAGCTCCTCTCCACCCAAAGTCGGTTGTGCTCGCGTGCCAGGCACGAGAGCCGCTGGAAAAAGTCATTCACTGCGAGTTGCTTGCCGCTCCACCGGGCTTCAACGTGGAGGATGAGACAATTACTGTGGAATGGGAAATGGACAGTGCGCGCTTTGGAACGCTGGCGTCCGCGGAGGCGATTCAACGATGTCTGACTGTTTCCCCTCTTCCTCCGGATCCCGAGACGCCGCTGACGTTGCCGTACGCTGTCCAATTTGAGCCGCTGCGGCCGTACCGAGGGTCTGTGCACCTCTTGCTTCACAAGAAGTCGGGTGGGAAATGGCGTTTTGACGTCGTGTTGGATGTCGGGGATCCGCCCGTGGACGACGTGATCACCATCGAGTCGACGCTGAATCAAACGTCGAGTATCGCCTTCCAGCTACGCAACCAGTTTCGCACGCCTGCGTTGTTCCACGCCGAGTTTTCCGCTGGATCGTCGAGCGCGTTCACGGTGTATCCCGCTGAAGGCGTGCTCCCGCCGTTCGGCAGCGAGCACGGCATCAACTTCGTCGTATCCTTCACGCCGACAGGATACGGGAAGATGCAATCGGGGCAACTCCTCATCACAACAGAAGAGATGCAGTGGACGTTCAACGTCAAGGGAACGTATCCTGACGCAAGCTCGAGCCTTGGGAGCAAGAGTTTGAGTAGTAGCGCATCACGTACTCGACTCGGCATCGATTCGGTCGGCACGGCGTCACCGGCAACCTCATCGTCGAGCAGTGGTCGAACATCAAAGGCAAGTCGCAGCTCTGGCGGAAGCAAGCGATAGGAAGCACCACAACGAAGATAAACTGAAGCTTGTTCACAAACCACACCAACGACCGCATTGACGCCAGACACAGAGAGGGCGTTACGACACGGATAGTCAAAGTGTCAAATGGGAGAGCTATTATTGGAGTGTGACCGGTCCACCCAGACTGATCGCATTCATTCTCCGTCTTTCCAGTCCGTCTGTCACCGCGATCGCGTGGCAACAAGGCAAGAAGGTGCAGCTCCAATGCTTCCTGGAATTGTTGGTAGTCTTGTTCGCGGCCTGAATATCATCCAGGTCAGTCGCCGCGGTGCATACTCGGTCGAGCGAGTTGTCGCATTTGACGAGTATTGTCACGTAACGTCGCATGCTCGCGCTCTTGCCGTGTGCGTCATCTTTCCGCTTCCATCGCTCGTGGTGCTCGTTGCAATGAAGTCTCTGACTCTTGAGAATCCCGAAAACGGATGGCATGCCAACGACAACCTGTGGATCCGAACGGCCGTTTCGGTCATGCTGATTTTTGCGTGCTTGATGGAAATGGCAACCGACACGTTCCCCACGTTCTCGCTTCGTCTGTGTACCCGCGCTCGCGTGTGCATTACCTCGTCAGCAGCATACGTCGGATTCCTCGTCATACTTGTAGCCTACTGGCGGTACCCAGTCCCGTTTATGATTGTGCTTGCCCGATGCCGTGTTTCAGCTCTTCTTGTTCTCGTTTGTATCGATTGTCGGCATCACTCCACTTCGCACGATTCCAGGCTACCGCGCACGCGGCGACACCTTCTGTGGCTTTATCATCCTTCTCAGAATCGTGGTCGTGACGTACCTGGTCTACAACTCCGTGTTTGACGCGCCTCGGGACTTTCTGCTCGCTCAAAATGCCTTTTTGCTTGTGCTTTCTCTTGTCAAGATCGCCCTGCGCAACTTGACTGTGATTCTTTGCGCATATTGGGAAGATCTCGTCCCACAAATGACTATTTTCACGGGCGAGATCTTCAACTCGCTCTATACCATCCGCAACATGTAAAACAGCGGATCCGCCATCACTGCCCCGATCATTCTCGTTCTCGACGCTCTCCAGTTACTACATACGCTCCAAGACGCATGCTGCGCACTGCCGCGTTTGTTGAAGAGTTGACACGACGACAAAAAGCAAGCAGTCGATCGGCAGTGATCGTTCCGGCGGTTGACTCAAGTCATCGATTCAGCATCCAGAGCTGCGAGTTGACCAAAAGCCAAGATCCTCGTTGAATTCGCTTGCTCGCGTGCGCACACATGTCCTACCAGTGAGGGAGACTTGACCCAGTTCCACCCGGACCACCAGCGACGTTGACCCCAACTACGACAACACGACCGCTTCTTCCACTGTTCAACCCACGCGACTCCTCAAGATCTCGGCAATCGTTTCGCTCCCCATTGGCACTTTGCGACCGTCTCGCTCCGATAATACGCTGCTCGTGGATTCGACGCTCCGACTGCTGTTCCACTGCGAGTAAGACTGTTCCTCCTCCAGGCTGGGCTGCGCCGCCGCCTCGGCCACTACCCGATGCTCCAGGTTGCGTTTGTGCTCGAGGCGCAGATTGCGCTAGCACAGAGTGACTTGGTACTCTGGATGGACGTGATCCCACAGTCGATGCTCGTGCATTATGGTACGTGCTCGACTTGAGGAGCCTGGAGGTGCTGGACTAACTTTTCTGGATATTGCAGTGTTGGATTTTGACGCGGTCCTGCGGTGGCGACGTGGTGGTTCGTGGGTAGCTGTTGGAATGCAGGACCGCTCGACGTGAACCTCGCATATCAAGCTGTTTGCTATCTATGATTGGTAGTAGCCTCTGTCGGTGAGAAACCAGGCAAATACCGATGGCGAACCAACTTCGAGCCGGAGTAAGCACTCATCCAGTAACAGCATACCTCACTTCAACGTAGCGAGCGTGCAGATAGCAAACGCACACGTGCTGACTTGTTGAGCGCCAGAGCCAGAGTACGTTGTATATTTGGATCGCCTTTTGTTGACGTCGCACAGTTTTATTCTTGGCACTTTGTTTTGATCACCGAATGCGAAGAACGAGCAAATGCTGTCGTGCATCGTCGACACCCTTGCTCGTGAACTCAAGTGCGTCCAAGTCAGCCGCCGCGGTGCGTACTCGGTCGAACGACTTGTCGCATTCGACGCGTACTGCCGAACAACGTCACATGCTCGCGCACTTGCCGTCTGCGTGACGTTCCCGCTTCCATCGCTCTTACTACTTCTTGCTATCGAGTCTCTGCCGCTCGATAATCCAGAGAAAGGATGGCGCGCCAACGACGAAATGTGGATCCGGACGACCGTCTCAGTCATGCTGATCTATGCATGCATGGTTAAAATCGGAATGCGCACATTTCCTGAGCTCGAGTTTCGTCTAAGCACCCGCGCGCTCGTCTGCATCACCTCCACGGCAGCATATATGGGGTTTCTTCTCACTCTCGCAGCGCACTGGCAGTACCCCATCCCGTTCACGATTGTGATCGGCGCGATTCCATGCTGCAGTCTCTTCTTGATTTTCTTTGTGTGCTATGTCGGGATTGCGCGACTTCGCTCAGTTCCAGAATATCGCGCTCGCGGTCTCGCTTTCTGCGGCTTCATCATTCTTCTCGGCACCGTCACTGTCGTCTACCCGGTCTACAACGCCGACTTTGATTCGCTCCGTGGCTCTTCACTGGCCCAAAATGCCTTTCTGTTCGTGCTTCCGCTTGTCAAGATCGGCTTGCGCAACTTGGCCGCAATTCTCTGTGCGCATTGGGAAGATTTGGTTCCTCAGATGACGATCTTCTCGGTTGAGGTCTTCAACTCGCTCTACACGGTACGCAGCATGCAAAAAAGTGGGTCCGCCATCACAGCAACGATCATTCTCGTTCTCAACGCGCTGCAGTCGCTCCATACGCTCCACGACATGTCACACACTGCAGCGTTCGTCCAAGAGCTAGTGCAACAGCACAAACACAGTGCGCCATCGTCACCCTGTCAGTCGCTGGCATCGTTTGTCCTGCATGACTTGCAAAGCGACGGATCGATCGCAAACCTCGACCGAAGCCGCATTCGAATGCTCGCGCGATCCCGACGCGCACAAGTCGGTCCAACAAATGACGCGATGCCAACACGGACACTCACGTTTTCTGTGCTGCGTCTTCCGTCGCTCCCTTCGATGCGGGCAGTCGTCCCATTGTCGAGCGACGACGACAAAACGATCCTCGTGGACACAACGCTTCGCCTTCTCTTCCGATCCGAGTACGTGCTCTAGGCCGAATACGTCGAGTGCGTCGTGCCGATTCTCTACGCCATATTTTTCTGCATACTACAAGCACTTCCCAACCTCCAGTACCATCCACAAGAAGCTGCAATCCCCGTAGCCGCGTACCGACTGTCGTGCTCACTATTCTCGTCTACGCAGCGCTGGAACTCGCGTCGCTTGTGCTTTTAAACATCGCGCTGCGTCGCCGCCTCGGCCACTCACCATTGTTGCAGCTCGCGTTTGTGCTTGAGATGCAATGGGCGCTCGCGCAAAGCAGCTTGGCGCTGTGGATGGACATTATCCCACAGTTTACGCTCGTACACTTTGGTACGTACGTCTGGAATTCGGTGGACAAATCCAATGATGCTAGCTCGACTCATGCTTTTCTGGAACGGATCACGTAGGCTCGGACTTTGACGCGCTCTTGCGGTGGCTCCGCGGCGGCGCGTGGGCATCGGCAGCGACGTAATCCCACGGTATCCTTCGTCCTGGATTCTTCCCTGTGCCGAGTATCCCAACCTCGTGCTCGACGATTGGCGATAACTGTGGATAGCTTTGACGCAGAGTATCCTCGTGCTCTGGGTGAACGTATGTCCGCAGCTGACGCTCGCACATTCCGGTACGCCGTCATGATGGGGAGTCTGTCGGCGCTGGACTAACGCTTTTGGATCGTGTTACGTTAGGCTTCGACGCGCTTCGGTGATACGACGTGGTTCTTGGCACTGACGAACTGTGGCGCCGATGCGCGCATACTGTGCCCGATTAAGTAGCGCGAGGCATGGCGTTTGTATACGTGTCCGACCGGTAATCACCTCTTTGCAGTGTCGCGTGGGAGTTGCTCGTAGAAGAGCAGCCGAAGACCGAAGCCAGCCACGTTCGTGGCTGGCAACAGTGGTACCTGATGGAGATGCAGTTCAACTCGCCGAGAAAGTACAGACCGACCTTATTGACGTACGTACCATTTACAGCTCAAAGATATAATTGGACAAGCTCTTCCTTGTTGTCGACTGCACCGTTGATCGCCAAGACGGACACAGCGTCTTCAAATGCTGTCGAGGATCATTGATAGGCTTGCTCGCGCATTCAAGCGCGTTCAAGTCAGTCTTCGCGGCGCGTACTCGGTCGAGCGAGTTGTCGCGTTCGAAGAATACTGTCAAAGAACGTCGTGTGCGCGTGCGCTCGTTGTCTGTGTGCTCTTCCCGCTGCCGTCACTCGTCGGACTGCTTGTGATCGAGGCGCTGCCACTGGAGCATCCGGAACAAGGATGGCGCGCCAACGTGCACATGTGGATCCGACTGGCGTTTTCAGTGTTGCTCATTTACACGTGTATGTCTGAAATGGCCAAGCGCACATTCCCGGAGCTCGCGCTTGGCGTTCGTATCCGCGCGCTTGTTTGTACGACTGCGACAGCTGCATTCATGGGGTTCTTCATCTCACTTGCCGCGAACTGGCGGTACCCCGTTCCATTCACGATTGTCATCAGTGCGCTCCCGTGCTGCAGTCTCTTCTTGCTCTCGTTTGCGTGCATTGTCGACATGACACCACTTCGCTCGGCCCCAGACTATCGCGCTCGTGGTCTTGCTTTTGGCGGATTTATCATTCTTCTCGGCACCGTCACGATAATTTATCCCGTCTACAACGCGGTTTTCGACGCGCTTCGGGCCTGGCCTGTGGCCCAAAATGCCTTTTTGCTCGTGCTTCCGCTTGTCAAGATCGTCTTGCGAAACATGACGGCGGTTCTGTGCGCGCACTGGGAAGATCTCGTCCCTCAAATGACCATCTTCACGGTCGAGGTCTTCAACTCGCTCTACACGATCCGCAGCATGCAAAACAGTGGATCCGCCATCACTGCCACGATCATTCTCGTTCTCGACGCGCTGCACTCGCTGCACGCGCTCCACGACATGTCGCACACGGCTTCATTCATACAAAACTTGACACGACAAAAACAAGGCACGACGCCACCAAGGCGTCGGACGTTGGCCGCTGTTGTTCTGGACGGCTTGGCCCACGACGAGTTATCGATCACGAGCCTCGACCGCCGTCCCATTCGAATACCGACGCGACCCCAACGTACACAAGTCGCGCCAGCGACCAACGTTACGCCAACGCTGCCGCTAACGTGCATCCGCCATCGGTATCTTCGGTCGTGCCTTGCCTCGACGGCGACACGCGGGTCGTCGACACGACGCTCCGCCTGCTCTTCCGCGCCGAGTACGTGCTCTTGGCCGAGTACGTCGAGTGCGTCGTTCCGATTCTCTACGCTGTCTTCTTTTGCGTACTCCACGAGCTCCCCAACCTCCAGTACCACCCACAAGAAGCCGCGATCCCACGTCGCCACGTCCCGGCGTTCGTGCTCACGATTGTCCTCTACGCAGCGCTCGAGTTGGCGTCGCTTATCTTATTACACGCGGCGCTGCGTCGCCGCCTCGGCCACTCGCCATTGCAGCAGCTCGCGTTTGTGCTCGAGACGCAGTTTGCGCTTGCGCAGAGCAACTTGATGCTCTGGATGGACATTATCCCGCAGTTTACGCTCGTGCACTTTGGTACGTGCGTCTGGAACACTGGACGCAAATCCAGAGACGCTGGACTCATGCTTCTCTGGATCTTGTAGCGTCGGACTTTGACGCGCTCTTGCGGTGGCTCCGCGACGGCGCGTGGGCGCCAACAACAGCGACGTGAACCACGTCCATTCTTATTCCACGCTGTTGAAGGAGTGATGGTCTTTTTCGGATGATTTTAGCCAATCAACAAGCACAATAATACGGTATTCGATGGGACGGAAAATACCGTAAACCAACTGAAATACCGTATATGGACGCGGCAGGCGGCGTTGGCGTGTGGGGAAGGCAGCCTGTGGCCGTCGATTAAATACATGGGCATACTCTATCGGGGCGTCTATCCTCGTGTTGGTTTCACGAGCGCAGTCTTCAAAATCAGTAGACACGGCTGGTACTACTCCACCACACAACTCCACAGCGTTAGTCCATGGCCCACGACCTCTCCACGCTCGTCCACAACGTACGTGTTTCGACTTGCGGAACTTGGGCAGCGTATCGCGCTCGAGCATCTTGGTGATCGACCGCTGCGCGACAATAAAGAGCGTCCGTGGCGGATCGTCGAGGTTCGTGACAATGTCTTTGGTAATTGCGCTTTCGAGGTTCACTTGGAGTTTCGCGCGGCCGCAAATGTACTTGCGATAGATCTTTTGCGCGCGTAGCTTGAGGTAATTGCGGTGCGGAATGTCTTTGAACTCGTTGCAGTCGATCCAAAAGTAAATGCTTTCGGTACAGAAGCTGTGGACACGAATTAGAAACGTTTGTTCCCATTTAGAAATGGATACATAGCGCCACACGTACATTTCTTCGGCAAACAGGAGAAACAGCGACCGCGTGTCTTGGTTCTCGAGGATCATGGCGACTGTGACAGTCGCTTCGTCGAGCTCTGGAACCGCGACCACTGCGCCAACCGACCGCCGTCCCATTGTCGTGCGAGCGCTCGTCGCGGTGGCCCCAAGGTCTCCACTCGCCGTCCTGTCCGCTCGCGCGTCCGCGTCGCCGACGCCCATGGCCGCTTGCTGCGCACTCCGGATCTGCGCGTGCGTGATCTGGATACTCCGGTAGATCTCGCTCTGCTGAAACTTGGGGAAGAGCGTCGACTGGAAAAAGCCAAAGATCTCGTCTTGGGTTTTGTGAAACATGGCCGGACTCGGGCGCTCCAACGACGCTTGGAGCTCTGTGCGGAGATCGTAGCGGAGCACGACGCACTCACGCGACTGCGGATCGCAGAACCGATTGTAGAGCTTCCTTGCTTGGCGCACGAGGTAGTCGGATGTTGGGAGTTGTTGGAACGTCGCGATTTCAAAGTAGAAATGGAGCTCATTGAGGCACTGCTCTTTCTCGAGAAAGTGGCGAAAGTACTTGCGCAAGAGCTCGAGTTCGAGAAACTCGCGGAGCGTGATCTTGCTAATGTCGACAACGTCACTGTGGCCATGGCCCATCGGCAGACTGAGCGGCCCGGACGCCGTCGCGGACGGAGGCGCGATGGGCGGGTGCGTCTCTCGTCGCGTCGCCAAGTCGACGGCCGAGGCCGCTGCCGTCGAAGCCGTCGCGGGGTTTGCGTCCATGGCTGCGCGCATGTCTTTGTAGGTCGGATGCGATCGGAACTTGGGGAGGTACGTCGCTTCCCAGAGACTCACAACGTACTTGAGCGCATCTACAAATGTAAACTCGGACGGAGACGAGAGTTTGAAGAGAATATCGCGACGAACATCGAGCGGCAGTTCAATCTCAAGTTTCCCGCCGCGACGCACAAAGCGATCGAAAATCCGGCGCGCACGGATCTGGATATAGTGCTTTTGGCCGTGCGGCAAGAGCTGAAACTGCTCGACTTCTTTGTAGAACAGCAGCGTGCTCTCCAAGCCTTCGTCTTTGAGAAAGTCGCGAAAGAAATTGACGCCAACGCTGTGGAGGATCTCGCTGAGCGTCGGCGCATCGTGGTCAATGG
>JAADWR010000102.1:0-18065 GCA_023336345.1 Pythium inflatum | reverse complement strand
GTCGTGGGCGATGGCATGCGGTTGGTGGCCAGGGTGGGCGTTGGTGAGAGTAGCGGTGGCCGCCAAAGCCGCGAGGACGTACATGAGCTGGACCATCGTAGGTGCTGAAGAGGTGAGAGAGAAGAGTTGGGACGGAGTGCTTTGCGTAGGAGAAAGCAAGTTGCCGAGTGAGATTGTTGCGCTGGCGAAAGCGACCGGACTGGATGGGTTTGCTCGGCCTTCGTGAGGATGGAAAGCTGGTTCCTAGTCCGGAGCCTCGTTGCGGGGGATTCACAGAGGCAGTGGGACTGATTGTTAGATGACAAACCCCGTTCGGTCGAGGGCTGATCATGAGACGAAGAGTTCCCACTCCTACGACCTTGTGGCAGAACCTACAGTCGAACACATCCAGTGAGATCACGGGAACATCGAATCAGAATCATGTCACAGGATCTCACCAGGCGGAATGGGTGCGGATCTGTCCTCTGACCATCTGGTTGTCGCACGTGTCCTACGTCCGGCAGTGATCGTGAACGACGTGGACACGACGACGGCCAGTGATTAATCCGTTGACTGAACCATCAGAACACGATCACTGCGGCCAAATGGACCACTGGAAAGGCCGTCGTGTCGCATCTGTCGCGACATTTTGAAGGAGAGCGTGACTACAAGAGCGGGGGACCCACTGTGGGCCACACGTACCCTGTTGCTCATCCCCTCGCTAATACTCGTGGCGCTGACGTCGAGGGCTCCGACTGCGGCTTCGTTTCCGATCACGATCACTGTCATGACGACGTGGGCTTCGGCTTCGCTTCCGATCACTGTCACTACGACGTCGTCGTGACGCGCTCTCGCGCGTTCTGGATCGGGATGTGGAACGACGTCCGTGGTGGCTGTGCTCTCTTGCGTCCTTGCCGTCCAACGCCCGTTGTTCATGATCACGGTGTCGATGCTTCTTCTCATCGTGGCTCATCGACCGATGTCTTCGTCGCCACTTCTTGCTGGATCGATGCCGACGCGAGTCGTCGCTGCTGGAACTCTCCTCCTCGTCCGAATCGTCCTTTGCTTCGTCCTTGGCCTGCTTGCGAAGCTTCTTCAGAAGCGCTTTTTTCTCTTTGGTTGACAAGCTCGCGAGAAACGCCTTTTCGGGATCTGCCGTCTCCTCTAGTAGTAGTACCACAAGGGCACATATCAGTCTCCTATCATTCCCACATTCGCTCACGCACGTACCGTCCGACAGCAGAATCTCATACTCTCCGCTCCCATGCCGCTGCATCTCGAGCGGCAGCGCGCGTTGCTTGAGCTCCAACTGCCCTTGCTTCTTGAGCTGCGCCATGATCGCCATGGGATCTTCTCGTGCTTGGCGCGCCGCGTCGAGCGGATTCGCGTCGCGCAGCGCGCACTCGCGGTCGCCCGACTGGTGGCCCCACTCGCCGCAGCGCATGCACTTGACATTGCGCAGCGTGCGGCCCATGGGCTTGAAATTCACTTTGACATTCGACGCGTAGTCGCCTTCGACCGGCGCGTCTTTGAGAAATGGAAATCGCTCGACTTGCTCTTTGATCGTCAGCAGCTCGTCCGGACGCCGTCCGACGTACCGCTCGAGCGGTCGCTGGAGCTCTTCCGTCGAATGCCCCGACCGCTTCTCCATATTGCGCCGAAACTCGCGCACAGCGTCGTCTGCATCACAAGAATTAGCAGAAAGATCGCAGGTCTGGGCCAATTCCGTCCGCACCTTCGGTCATTTCGCGCGCAGCCGTAGCGTCGACTTTTTCCAGCCCCGGCGGCGGCGCGTAGAGGAATCCGACCTGCATTTGCTCGCTCCGGCGCGCGCTCTCAGCGTCGCCGCGTGCGGCTGCGAGCGATTGGAACGCTTGCGCCTCCGTGTGTTTCCGGACTTCGGCCGCGGCGTCGCGCTCGGCGTGGGCTTTTTGCTGGGCCTTTTGCTCGGCGATCCAAATGCGCTTTTGGTTGCGCGCATTCGACGGGTGCCACGACTTGAGGTTGAGAAACTTCATGCCCGCCATGGTGCTTGCGGGTGGAGGCGTGATCGCAAAATGGAACACAGTCGGCGAAATAAAGTCTTCTGATTGGCTAAAATGATGAAGATGTGCGATATGATTGGTTGAAAAGGGGTTAAGCAAGACTTTCATCGCCACGACTGCAACAAACCAATCATCATGGCGTCGGCAACGAGGTATGTAGCGTCGCAAATCGCTCGATTTCTCGGCTTGCAGGGAGGATACGGACATGCGCCTCACACAAAACGCTTGTTCTTGTTGTCTGCTATCGATTGAACTCGTTTGGGGCGCCTATTACGCAGTGTATGCATCGTATTGGACGGCGCAAATGTCGCGACGCGCAAAGACGGCGAGCGCGCGATTCCGCGTCTTGCGGCCGCGCTCACGTTCTTTCGCGAGCTCCAGCAGAGCCGCCAGTGCGCGCTGCGGTGCGTCGCGTTTGTGCCCAACTTTTGGCTCAATACCAAGCCCGCGGACGCGAGCAAAGGCAACGGGTCGATGGAGACGGACGACTGGGACTTGCTCAAGTCGCTTGTCGATCAAGAGCTCGTGGTGCTCACGCCGTCCCACGTACGTGTCTCTATTACAAGCGCTTGAAGTGTCTTCTCATAGAGTAGATGTCCGTAGGCCCACGACGACTTCTACGTGATCGATTACGCTGTCAAGAACGACGGCTTCATTGTCACGAACGACATGTTTCGCGACCACGTCGACCACAAGGTACAGTACCTAACGACTCGAAGATCTACCAACGCGAGTCTCATGGGTGTGTGATTACGTAGCGCGTGTTTCAAGGGCGACGGTTGACGACGCGGTGGACGCGCGCGCGGTGCATCGACTTTACATTTGTCGGCAACGAGTTTCTGCCCAATTCGCAGACGTTGGAGAAGGCGCTGACGCACCAGCCGCGGCCCAATAGTCCGCGTGATACGATCCCTGTGACGCCATCGATAGGAGACAGTACAGCTAGTGCGACCGACGCTGCGGAGACCAAGGCGTCGCCCAAGCGCCCTCGACGCAATTCGGCGCAGTTGAAACGGTCGACGAGTTTGACGAAATCGATCGAAGCGCCGGACAACGAAGACGATCAGGCTGAAGACGATGCAGCCGACAATGCCAACAGCATGTCGATCGATCACGTGCGCAAGAAGAATGTCGATCTCTCGGAGCTCACGCCGTACCGTGTGCCGCGGTACTTGCTCCCGCTTCTCCACGGCGACGACGGACAGACGATGGGACGCTTCATGGACCACACGAACACGTACATTGTCGCGCCGGCGCTCAACTCGAACGCGACGTCGGACGTTGCGACGTTGTCGATCTACGGGTACGCCGGTCCAAGGTGTTGTATGGGCTTGTGTCTGATCTGTGGAGGAATGTAGGGCAGAGCCGAATCGACTCCACGCAGTCAAAATTCTGGACGCGGCGCTGCCCGAGTTGCATCAGCAGTACGAGTTTCAGATTCAACAGCAACAGCACCAACAGTGGCTGCTCGCCCAACAGCAACAGTTTCAGCAGCACCAACACCAACAACAGCTCCTGCAACAGCAGCACGAGCTGCAGTACCTCCAGCAACAGCAATTTCACCACCCGTATCCCCACCAGCACCAGCACCACCCGCCAGCCAACTACCCCCTCCAGCACCCTCATGCGTACAGCGATGACCACATGGACGTTGAGCAGTAGTAAACGGTACGTAAAGGCGTAGGATCAAGAGGCCTCGTAGGCAGTGTCGTACCCGTATCCGCAATCGCGCGTTGGCCCCCGCACCGAGTGGTAGCAGTAGCAGTAGCAGGTGCAGTAGCAGTTGCAGCAGTCGTAGCAGCAGAGATAGGCTGCGTCGTCGCAGCGTAATTTATTCGTTCGTCTCTCTACTTCCAGTTCTTCTTGTACTGGTCATTGTCGACAACGCCAAATTTCTTCTCGTCGTTCTGCAACATCAAGCAGGATGATCAGCACCAGCCAGAAACATCCCTACACAACCACCAACGTACGCGTTCTTCTTTGCGATTGTGTGGATCCAGCTCCTTTCGACGCTTGCCGCCCTTTTGGAAGTCACGCCAATTACCCACGCGATGTTCTCGACGATCTTCTTCGGCCCACGATCGCTCGCGCTTGAACATTTCGACTGTTTGCTGCTGCTGCTTTTCTTGCTGCTCGGCTTCGCGTCGCTTCTGCGCGGCCTCGCGCTTCTCCAAGTTGACACGGCGGTGTTCCATCTCAGCAAACGCTTTGATCACGGCCTTGTCCTGTTCGACTTGGAGATCACCAAGCTCGCTCTCTTTCATACCTTTCTTGATTTTTTGGCGTCGCTCTTTCTCCACCCGCTCGCGCGTATTCGTAATGAGCCGCACAAACGTTTTCCGTCGGTCTTCATTCAGCAGCGTGTCGTACGCCTTCGTGACCTCTGCCCACACAACAACATAAGATAATCAACCCATCGGAATAAAGCCTCTTTCAGCCACGTACGCTCAAACGCTTCGCGCGCACGCGGGTGCCGCAGCTTGTCAGGGTGTACCAGCGTCGAAATCTACAGTACTCAGCAGACCATCAGCTCCCCTTCATTCCCTTAGAGCTACACCAACGTACTTTACGGTAATGCTGTTTAATGTCGTCTTCGGTTGCGTCAATCTCGAGCATGAGCACGCGAAACGGATTGAGATTAATCCACTGGTAATGATCCTGCAAGAGCCGCGCGAGCTGTCCATCGGCGTCCCCAAAATCCACTGGTGGACGCTCGATCGGCTTTTCTTCCTTCTTGATGCAGTTGGTGTTCTCTTCGAGCTCTTGAACCTCCGACATGAACGCCGCGAGCAGCGCGTCCTCGTCATTGGCACTCTCCGCCGTCGGGACCTGTTCCTCGGCCTCCTTCTCCTGCTGCTGCTTGGCTTCGGCTTCTCTCGCTTCCTTTTCTTTCAGTCGCTCAGCGTCGGCTTTGGCCGCTTCCTTGAGCTGGCGAGAGTGCTCTTGGCCCGCAGCGTACGCGTCTTCGGCCGCTTGAAGCAGCGACGCGTTGTCGGGATCGAGCTTTAGACCGAGTTGGTACGTCGCGCGCGCCGCGTCAAAGCGCTGGAGCGCGTGCTCGGCCGCGCCTTTGCGGCTGTAGCCTTTCCACCACACGGGCTTGAGCGCAATGCACCTTTCCGCGTCACGCAGCGCGTTCCCGCGCTCGTCCCCAAGCGCCAAGAACGCGGCCGAGCGGTTGCTGTAGTACACGGCATTGTCCGGATCTAACTCGATCGCGCGCGAGTACATTTCGACGGCCTCGCGGTACTGCTTCTCAGCCAGCAGCGCGTTGCCTTGGGCCTTAAAGGCCTCGGCCTGGAGCTGCGCTTCGTCGGTCGTACTAGCGTCCGCCATTAGTTCTCGAATGATGGAAATGTACTGTATTTGGAGGACATGCAGCGCATTGTGCCATGTCACTCAAATGGTGTATATGTCATTGTAAAGAGGTATACATAGTGACATTGACCATCCTTCCTTTCTCGGACTTTGCTTGAAGCTCTTGAGGATGTTTGGCGCTTCGGTCTGCTCGTACGCGACGCGCAAGCCCGTACGTTTAGAGCAGCGGTCTAACCCTTCTCTCCTGTTTATACGCGTCTAACGCTGTCTCCCTCTCTTTAGACGCGCTGCATTGACGCGCTCGTCGGCGACAAGACGCGGTCGCGCTTTGTCGTCGGCACGTCGGCGCTCCATGGCGACAACCACGTACGCTCGCTTGTATCCCGTTTCTCTTGCTCAATGTATAGCGTCTAACCTCTGGTCTATATCCCTCGTGTTTAGCTCCACGTCGTCGAGTACGATAGCGGGACCAACACTCTTCGTCTCCATGAGCTCTTTACGCACAGCGAGCAGCTCTTGTCGCTCGCGCCGTCGCCATTTGCGTCTCCGTTGCTCTTTACAGTCGGCAAAGCCAAAGGCGAAAGCGCCGACGCCACGCTCTGGCGCCTCGACGGCTTGGACGACGCCCCGTCTCCAGATGCCCACGAAGACCTCCCGGCCGCCAAGCCGCTCTCGACGGTCGCAACGCTCCCGACGCAGGCCACCCCGCCGTCGTCCGTTGTGTGGAAACCCGACGGCTCCGAGACCCAAGCGTCGGTCGCAAGCGTCCACGGCAAGAGTGTCTTTCTCTGGCATGTCGACGGCGCCGATGT
The DNA here is from genome assembly GCA_023336345.1 of Pythium inflatum. Taxonomy (NCBI): domain Eukaryota; phylum Oomycota; class Peronosporomycetes; order Pythiales; family Pythiaceae; genus Pythium; species Pythium inflatum. The sequence continues at coordinate 11,911 of JAADWR010000102.1, read as the reverse complement.
GCGGCAGCAAGACCGACTCGACGTTGCGACCCAGGACGTGAGCGCTGTGCAGTGGGATCCGCACCACGCGCACTACGTGTCGTTTGCGAGCGGCGCGTGCGTGCAGACTTGGGACACGCGCGCCAACGCCACGGCCTTTCTCATTGAAGACGCGCACCTCCCACGAGTCTTAGACTTTGACTACAACCCCAACAAGCCGTTTACGATCGCTAGCGGCGGCGAAGACGGACAGCTCAAGTTTTGGGATTTGCGAAAAGCCAACAAAGCGCTCTTGTCGATGCCGGCGCACTCGCACTGGGTCCAGCGCGTGCGCTACAACCGCTTCCACGACCAGCTCGTGCTCTCGTCGAGCTCGGACGCGACGCTCGCGCTCTGGCGCGTGTCGTCGATTTCGTCGGCGCCGATTGTCGAGCTCGATGAGCAAGATCTCATGAACGAAGCGGCTGCCGGGAACGACGTTGTCGACACGCGCATCAAGAGCTACGACGACCACGAAGACTCGGTTTATAGCGTCGCGTGGGGCGCCACGGACTCGTGGATCTTTGCGAGCGCGTCGTACGACGGCCGCGTCGTCGTGAACCAAGTGCCGTCGACTGAGAAGTACAAGATTCTGCTTTAAAGGTGTTAAGGATGGAACGTCAATGGACCCTACATGTGCCTCCTACTACTGCCTGTCTCGCTCCATAGGGCGCCTCGGCCGTGTGGCAGCTCGCGTGTTTCTTGCTACACTGTCCGTCGGGATCTTCCGGGAAGTCGAGTGTCGGGTTGCGGTCGAAATAGCCTTCGGGTTTGAGCACAAACCCCGTCGTGTCTACGGGCATCATGGGCCAGTCCTCGGTGCGCGATAAGTGCGTGAGCCCAAACGTGTGCCACACGACAATGTCCTCGCCATCGACCTTGCGGTTTCCTTGTGTGTACGCCGGCAGACCGGCGCGGCCCGGGTACTGGTTCGGTGTGTATCCTACGTCGTGCGTGACCCACAAGTGCTTGGTCGCAAACGTCGCGCGCTGGCGGATCGGCGCCATGTCGTCGGCCGGCAACAGCAGCTGCCCTTCGGGAAAGAGCGTGAACGCGGTCGGGTGCCAGAGGCGGCTCATGCGCTCACTCGACGCAATGCGCCACACGCGGCTCTTGTCGTTGGCCGCGACGCGCTGTGCTTCCGTCTCATTTACGAGGCGCGTTGCCTTCCGCGCAAACGCATTGCCAAGCGGATTCGCCGTTGCGTCCATCGGTACGCGCACGACATCGAGCTCATCGACAGCGCCCCAAAGTCTTTTTCGTGAATGCACACGGCGTAGGGAATCACCAGCGGACCCCCAAAGTCGTCGACTACCGTTGCATCACGGCACACAACCTCGCCGAGGCAGTCGCACGCAAGTTACCGTCGCCTCCATTGGGCGACGCGGCTGACGCTCTGTGCGTCGGGTGCTGTGCGTATTCGCAACGCTGTAAGGGATATCAATGACCACGAGAAAGACGGTCTCACTAAGTTGACCGCAAACCCGATAACGGAAACTCATCTTCAGAAGAGTACTGCGAGATGGATGATTGGGTGCTGGTCCAGCAGCTCACCCGGATTGAAACGCAATCAACGCGTGTTGAAAGTTCAACATCAATCGTCTTGTCAACTCATCATACGAAAAAATGCCAGCGAAATGCAAACGACGCCCTCATAGAAGCGGCTTCGTAACGTACTTTTGGGCACATGCGGTTGATCACGGCTTGGTGCAAATCGGGATTGCAGGCTTTCTCGAGCATGCCTTGTCTGCAAACTCAATCATTCTCATCACCTCATTGTGGATGTTGTTTTCCGTCGTCGCGAGCAGATCCTCCGACACTCGCAGAGTCTCCGTTGCCGCAGGCTGCCGCGGTCTCGCTTGTTCTTCGTTGTCGCGGATACCGTTGTTTGTATTCGCTTGGTCGTTTGCCGTCGCCGTCGTCGGCGTCTGCCGCTGAGGTCGCGACGCTGGCGGCGACGGTTGAAATCGCACCGGTTTTTTTCGTTCACGCTTCGTCTTCGCATCAGGCACCACCTCATGACATCGACGGTTGTTGGCTCGCGCAGGAGTAAACCCGGGTGTCGCCGACTCGACCAAATCCTTCATAGCATCGAACGGATTCTTGACCGAACGACAGTACTGGACTAACTTGGCACGGACGTCCGAGTGTCGACTGGCGTTGGGGTCTTTCGCAAACAGTTGCGCAAGGCGGCTGAACCGAATTCTGAGAGCCGTGTACGTTGTCTTGCGTGGGTACTTCTTGCTTTCAAGCACCGCACTCACTTTCGACCACACTTCAGAGGGCTGGGAACTATCGTGTGGCTTGAGATTGGCAGCAGAGCCCATCAAAAACAGGATCAAACGCAACGAGACGCACAAAGCCGCTGCCACTCGCATCGTTCGTCCGTTCTTGGTCTTTCGCAACCATGTTGACTGTCGAATTGCAGCGCACTGCCTGGCGCTTTGCTTGCGGGTCGGCCTGGTTCTCCGTGTTGGTGTTGGTCGCTCCTTCTCCTCGGACGCGCTTCGCCAGCTTTACAGCAACGGAAGCTGTTGTAGATTGCGCCTCAGCGATCACGTTCGTTGCTGCCTCTGTTTGTCTAGCAATCGTGACTTTACGCTTCTTCTGGCTTGGATTATCGTCGCCGCTCACTTGTCCCACCGACCTTCCTGTCTCCACGCTGCTATTCGTGAGTCTGCGGCGAGCTGCCAGGCGAACTGATTGGCGCTTGTCAGGAAGCATAGTCCCGTTCGTGCCTTTCTCGATGAGGTGCTTCGACAGCTGCTTGGAGTTTGGAGAGTCCAACCGTGGCGCTTCCACCGCTCGGGCAACCGTGGAATTGCTCTCTTCTTCGCGTCTTGGTGCTGGCACGTCCCGCCTGGACGACTCCATCCAGCGCGCGCTCTCGCTGAAGAAAAAGTTGGTGCTGAGACCCAATCCAGCTTCAAAAGTCGTAGTGTCTCTGCCGTCAACGTCATCGTCCTCCTCCCCACCCAACGCAGGCGACTCATCGCTCATGCTGTCGTCGCAATGTTGGTCATCTTCCACCTCGTCAGCCAGCGCACTCTCCGTTTTGGCAGCCGCAGTGACTCGCGCAGCATCGTCCTTGAGTCGCAACAACGTCGCGTGCATCTCATCGTCCCAAGTCAAATGAATCGACTGGTACTGATCCGGAATCTGCAGCAGCGATACAAACTTGTCTTGCACATCAAATCGCGCTTTCTCGCGCTTCCAAACTTGTTTGTGGACACGGTTCCAGGCTGCGGCTCGAGCTTTTCCGGTCTTGTGAGTGTACGGCCGGATCTCCTCAACCGCAAGCAGCAGCTTCTTCAGCATATCAACTAGAGTCGCGCGCTCAGGTCCATCCGGAGCCGGCTCGTAGACCACGACGTCGGTCGTTACAGGCGCGTGAGCCTCCATGGTGCTTGTTGACGGTCAAGAGCAAAAGCACGAGTGTGAAGAAGTGACCGTTAGGCGAGATCGGACAGTTGGCACAATGTGCGACAAGGCAACCTACACATGACAGATATTGACGACGTGTTGGACATTGGGCATTACAGTTAGTACTGTACCTATCGTTTCTTAGCAAATGCCGAGTGAAGCCGCACGCCTCGTCGAGCACGAGGTGCTCTCAGTCGCGCACCTACACGACAGCAAGAGTTCATGGGTCACGTCAATGGGTTGTTTCTGGATTTGAATCTGTCATATGGTTCAAGCTCTATAAAGCACATTTTCTGCTGTTGTGAGAGGCATCCCGACTCCCATGGTAAGGACGCACCCTTCGTTCGCTTCGCCAAAAGTCAATGCTGTTTCTGCTGCTGCTTGTGTTTTGTTCGGGAAAGAAGAGAGGTAGAGGGGAGGCAACCCAATAGAGGATTCTTGATTGACTTGAAACAGCACACACGGCACAACATTCACCCGCGCAGCATCTTCTCGTTCGCTTCGTGGCGGATCTTGTCCAACTCGCTCATCGCTTCTTGGAATGCAACCATGTCGCCTCTGCTCACGCAGTCCGCCACGCGCTGTGCTGCCGCCGCAAGACGCTCTTCCAAAGTTCCGCTGTTCTGGACAGCGGTAGGACTTAGTGCCTTGCGCGCCGTCGTTGGACTCGTCACTGTCGATGGTTTTGGAGGAGATCTCGCAGCAATGCCAGTGGACACATTTCGCACGATACCCGTCGGAATGGTCTTCGCCGCGGTAGCCTTTGGAGTATCACGAGGTGGCGTCGCACCGAGCCTCTGGAAACCCGGTGGCGGAGCTGTGACTGGCGACGCTGATCGATCTGACGCTGCGCCGTTCGATGGTTTCGCGGTGAGTATCCGAGCCGCGTTGCTCGCACCAATCCCCAAGGAGCTCTGGATAATTTCGTCCTTGGCGCGCGTCTTGTCTTCATTGCTGAGGCTTCCACGACGTGCGAGCTCGGCGACCTTTCTCAAACGAACGCCGTTGGGACTCATCATTGGCAGACCTCGTGACGATGACGTTGTCGACGCATCATCTTCATCATCCGTGAGTGGAGGTGGCGGTGGTGGAGGAATCGAGAGGCTCGAAAGGCCACTGACACCTTCTCTGGTCTTGCCCACACCAGCTGCATTGTAAAACGTCACGAAACTGCCTTCGCCTTCGCTGATGGCATAGTCTTCATCGTCGCTAGTATCTGCGTTGGCAACAACCGAGAAATTCTCTTGCACATCAGCGACCTCGTCGATGCCAGGCATTACGCCGCTGCTCGATCCAGGGCCGCCGCCCGTTGAGCCATAGTTTGGAAAGTTCCCACTCTCCATGTAGGCGTTGCTCGCAGCAATGTCACGAGCAAGCTCAAGCCGACTCTTGCTGCGACGTCGGAACTTGAAAAACTCGGCCGCATTCCCAAAGCTACCACGTCGCGGGCCAACACTTCCTCCTGGAGGAGAAACGCCGAGCATACTCGGATTTGTTGTGTTGGGTGCTGGAGGCGGCTGTCCACTGCGCTGCCTACCCAACGCGAGCATACTCAATTCCGCCGCTACTTCTGCAGCACCGGACTTGAGTCCGTCGTTTCTCCGATCAGTCGTCTTCATCGGGTTGGCAAACATGTTGGACGTCACGGGTTCAGACTTGCCATCAGCCGAGCTGGTCGGCGACATCACGGTCTTCCGTCCTGTCGTTGTCTGGGGCGTGTTGAGCACGGCCTCTGCGACTTGCCACGGCACAGTCATCGACGGGCGGCGGGACAGTCCAGGCGGTGGCGCAATCACAGCGTTCTGGTCACGACTCGCGTCTTCTTTCGCTTGCTGCTGCGAGTAAAACGACGATTGCTGGCTGTAGAATGATACCTGAAAATGAAAAAGTGAGCCAATGCATCCACCGAGACAGAGAGCAATCAATTATGACGTACCGGTTGGTCGAGTTTCTTCGAACGCGCAGGTGGTGGTGACCACGAAGGCAGCGACGTCGCCACGAAACCTCGGCTCTCATCGAGCGGCGGTGGCGGCGGAAACGAGTCTTCTCGAAACGCAAGCTTGTTAAACTGCAGCGTAAAACGACAGGTTAGATGTAGCCCAATACTCCGTTTCCGGACTCGTACGTACGTCATTCATCGTGAATTTCCCTTCTTCGTTGAGGTCGAGCGACGGCCGCGTGTAGTCGGCTTCGTCCGACGAATCCGAGTCTTCAAAGTCGTCAGGTCCCGAGTACGAGTACCGCATGTGGTTCAGTCCAAAGTCCGACGACCGCGTGAGGTCAATGTCATTCCCGCGCATCGACGGAATTCCCATGGGACGACTCGGGAGACTATGGCGTCCGGCCATGGGGTCGTACTCGTCCAGCGACGACGACGTATCGCGCATGCCGCTGCGCACTGGCGTAGTCGCCATCGTGTGCTTGGGCGTCGTGCTCGGCGTCAGCGAACTGCGCAGACTCTCGCGGTAGTGCGACTTGGCAGCATTCGAGAGCACGGCTTTGCTCACGAGACCAGTGATCTCGCTCTGGTGGCGCGGGACGTTCTGTGACGCGAGACGGAGCGACGTGAGCTGCTTGAGTTCTTGCACTGACATGCCGGCCTTGGGGACGATCGGCGTCGGCGTCGGGACGTTCGCAGCGGGTCCGCCGGGGACTGACGAATGCACGGCCGCCATGTTCAACGTCGGCGTCGGCGCCGCACCGCTAGCACTCGTGGCCGTCGCACCGGATGGCGTCGCCGGTCGCGGATCCGCAGACGTTGCCGCGGCCTGCGTCTGCTGCATGCGCTGCTGCGTCAGGCGCTTGAGATCTTCAACAGTCATGCCGCTCTTGATGCCCATTTTCGCATTGTTCACAGGCGTTCGCGGCGCTGGTCCGCCGGTCCGTGCCGCGGGGCCGCGCGGGTATCGCTGCTGTTGCGCCGACGACTGCGGGGCGTACTGCGGCGGTGAGCGCACGCCAGCCGGCGGCACGCTACTGCCACTGGCTGCGGCGCCCATGCGGCGTCGTCCCGTGTCGGCCATTAGCGCACTTGTTGCCGCAGATAGACGCAGCGGACGACACTAAAACGGGTATGTACAGATAGCGCAGCGCGTGGCGCGTCGAGTGAGCGCCTTGTTGTCTCGCTGTGGGTCGTAGAAGCGCTGGGAGAGCGTCGCGCGCGCGGCGTTTGATACACACGGATCTGTCTTACTTCCACGTGCAACGCCGAATAACCGCCCCCTTTTCGAGTGAGGAGGGTGGGGAAACCACCCTCATTGAGCAATCGTAGTGTGTCTAGTTGCATATTCGAGGAAGTCAGCGAGATGAGAATGACGGGAAACTGTACCGGTTGCAGTGGTACGACGACGTTCATTGGATGGAAATTGTCATCATTCTAGCCAATTGGAATTAGAAGAGGCAGTTTCATTGGATATCGTAATTTAGTATCCGGAGAGGATTATATCTGTAATATTGAAGAGATCTTGCGACCTTTCAAGAATCAACTTTGGGCTCAAAGATCCCAAAAGCGCCATGGGCAAGTCGAGCGACAAGACCGCGGCAACGGCGGCCCAACGCAAAGCCACCGCAGGCGAGGACGTCAATGCCGCGATGAAAGACCTCAAGTTGGATCCGCGCGGCGACGGCATGTACAGCGGGACGTTCCGGTGGCTCGAGTCCAAGGCGTTTGCGCCGCTCCCGGCGTTTCCTGTCCCATCGAATAACGCCAGTGCGGGGGCGACCGTGTGCCTCACGCAAGGATGGGAAGGATTTCTGCGGTCACGCAGTGACGACACGATGGATCTTGTGGCGGTCGCGAAGCACGATCCGTCCTGTCTCGACGCGCTGAGTTTTCCCGTCACGTTCTTGCACGTCGCAACGACGCTCCACCTCCTCGACCGTTCCGACGCGTATCACATTGTCGTATTAGGTGCGACGCAGAAAGCAGAGCAGCGCGTGTGGCGCATCACCGACTATTGGTTTGAAATTGCGGCGTTCTTCGCGTCCAAGGAGATCACGATCTGGTTTGTCGGACCAGAGACCGACGAGGCGTGCCGCGAACGCAAGCCCTCGCAGCCTGCGAATCTCCATGTGCATCACGTTCAAGGCACGTTTACAAGCTTTATCAAGGATCCACGCGCTTCCGACTGCACACCCGACAATACCGTGTTCATTGGGTACAATACCGGCTTCGGAAACTTTGTCGACTCGGGACGGCACGATTTGCTCTTTAGCTGGCTCCCGGATCTCTACGCCCTCACGACGGCCGGCTTTCCGGCCATCTTTACGTGCGCCAACGACTATGCCGACATGAACGGCGAGTTTGCCGTGCAATCCCGCATCGTAGGGGCCAAAATGCTGCTCTTGCCGATGCAAAACCCGTTCAGCATGGCGTCGCATTTCCACGAAGAAGGCAAGAAAGATACGGCGTGGTCGCGCGGCAATAGCTTTCTGTACGCAGTCCAAGGCTGCGACCCAAGTCGCCGCCTGGTGTTGAAAGAGGGCGATGTGATTTCCCTCCAGAACCGACTCGATGCGTCGCTCGATCTCCACCTCCAAGACGCGCTTGGGCGTCACTTCTACAAGGGCATGGTCCTCTCAAAAGAACAGGCGTCGCGGTGCCGCGCGCTCCAGCCTCGCTCCATGTCGTTCTCTTCATCGTCACCGACAAAGGCGCGATCGCGTAGCAGTTCATTGTCGTCGCTGGCCAAGACTCCGTCACGACCGCGTAGCAGCTCGGCTTCCTCGTCTCTCCAGACGCCGACATTTGACATCCGCCCCGGCACGCAGCCGGGCGAAGTCGTGATTCTCGTCCACGTCCCGAACGTCGACGCGACGCACCGCATTGCTGTCGACGTCTCGGACGCGTCGCTGTCCCTGCTGATTCCTGATAAGTACGCGCTCCGCGCGTCGCTGCCGTTTCAAGTCGAAAACAATGCGCCCGTGCGCGCGCAGCTCGTACCGCCTTTCCTTTCGATCTCCTGTACGCGTCGTGCGTAAATGTAGCGTGCCCTTGCATTCATTCACTGTCAAGTTATCTATGCTCATGTGCATTTTGTTCGTTTTGCCCATTGGCTTGCCAGCGCAGATCCGCAATCAACGAAATGTGATCCGAAGGAAACACACTCGACGGCAATGCAACTTCGGCGGTCACTTGATCTCGCGTAAAGAGCGGAAACATCAGCGCAACCTCCAGCTCCTGCTGCCCCAACAAAATGTAGTCGAGCGTCGCGACAAACGACCCTGCAAAGTTGGTGAACTCGGGGATGCCACACGCACTCGTGAGCGCGAGCGCGTGCGTAATGCGTCCTGTGACGGCTGGCTCGGAAGATTTGGAATTGTTGGTGTTGGCGCCCCGCTCCCAATTAAAGTCGCGTAGTTCTTGCCAGTGCCGATGGGAATCAGTGACGTGGCCGTCGAGGAGAAAGTGCACGGTCGCCGAGTCGGGCACCGCGTTCAAGTCGCCGCAAAACACGACCGCGGCGTTTTCCCACTGGCGCTTGAGCCGCTCGATCGCGCGGACCGTTGCAATGGCCTGGACCACGCGGATCATATCGGCGTCTTCTCGATAAAAGAGGTGTGTGTTGGCCAATACGATATGCCGCGATGGATTCGCCTTGTCACGAAGCACAAAGAGCTGGGCGATTGATGGGATCTTCTCGAGGCCTTTTCCGAGTTCAGGGTAGGCTTTTAAGAGCGCACAGACGCCAGCATCGTTGCTCTCCAGTGCTTCAGCCGACACGGCCACGGCGTGTTCCTCCACGACCTCAAAAGCATCCGTACGAATCAGCACCGCACATCCTTCTTGCGTCGTCCCGGTCTTGGGTGTGTACCGCACAAAGTACCCAAGTGGCTCGAGCATCGGCGTGAAGAACGACTCGAACGTGTGCTGCCCGACTTCTTGCATGCACACAATGTCGGCATTGGCGTCCACAATCTCTTGATACACGAGCTGCATGCGGTACATTTCCTCCATGATCTCGTGCTTGGCGTACGGAAAGACCTCGGACTTGGCTTGGAGCGACGTCGTGTACCCTTCAAACAAGACATTGTACGACATGACACGGAACGCGTCGGGTCCTGCGCGCGTCGCACCGAGCGCTTGACGGACGGAAAACACCGATCGATCCGGACCCTTTACGACCGGCGTCGTGACGATCGAAACCGCGCTTTCGTGGGCAAACCGCGAGTGCATCGACGGCGCGTGGCACTCGATGCGAAAGCGGAACCCGACATCGTCACATGTCGGTGTATATCGTCGAGTGTCAGTGAGCCACGTAGCACACCCATGCGCGTCAACGCGGTGCCAGCGCCAGTGGCACTCGTCTGGCTGACAAAACTCCGTCTCGGGCAGTGGCACGACTGGAATTCCGACCAAGACAGGCCGCATGACCGAGATCCGGAGCACCATGGGTTGATTCCGCAGAACGACATACGACGTGTCGCCAATGACCAAGCGCGCCGTGCGCAAGAGCCCGTCGCCGACAGTCACACTCGTGTCATCGATTTCTTGTTTCGTCGCTGTCAAGAACCGTACGCAAAACTTGGTCGAGTGGGCGTGGCGATGGTCCACCTTGTTGCGCTGCTTGCGCGTGCGGTTGCCATTGTACGGCTCGCACGCGCCGTCGGTCGCTTGCGCCGCGAGGATCTGGAGCCGATGCCGGAGCTTCGCGAGCGGTTCGCTTGCTGTGCGGAAGAACGACTTGCGGTCGTTGCACAGACGCAAGTTGAACTGCACGTGGTCGTCGCCAGGGGCGTACCGAACGTGCGCAGCATGCGCGTCGATCTCGTCGTCCGGAGCGTCCAGAGAAGCGCAAACGGGGTCAGAGGATAGAGGAGACGCTGGCGCATTCGGTGAGCACACTGACGTCTCTGTTTCATCAGTAGATGGGGAGCTATTCGCGTCGCCATGGCCGTCACCGGTCATGATGCTTGTCGATATTTCTTCAATGGTCCTTTTGACGTGCTCGCGACGAGGCGTCCGACGCGACGGGTTGAACTTCAACACGGAACACGAGGGACACGCGCCACCAACGAGCCAATCAGCGACGGAGATGCTAATCAGCGGCTTCTGATTGGCTAGGAAGAGGTGCGTACTTTCTCCCAAACCAGCCCACACAGTCTGTGGCACGAACGTTCTCGACATTGTGAGTGCTGGTCGCTGGATGGTTTCGTGAGCGGCGTCCAGAGACCGAGAGAGACGGCGAATCGCCCGTGTCGCCATTGTTCTCATTGGCACTCTTTATCCCCAGTGTTCTCGCAAGAGATGGCGCCATTGTTCTCGACCCAGACGACAGATCGCACAGGGAAACTCGCAATGGACGTGTTGTTTTGTTGGGCGTCTCTGGATGGTCGTTTTCTCGCATACGACGCCAACGTATCTGTGCTCCAATTGGGCACGACGAGCAACTGCGTCGGTCCTTCCACAGTTTAGACACCACGTTGTCTTGGGCAACCCAAGTTGGGTTGCGTGGACGATCGGCTCGATTACGCCGTCGATGGAGTGGGGTCATCGCTCGAGCCAACGTCGTACAGCGCATCGTACATCGTCACAGTGGCTGCAGATAGCACATGCGCGGCTTGCTTGACTTTGGCGACATCGGTCACTGTGTCCGTCGAAGAGGTCGAACGACGCGAAACTCGCCAATTACAAACGCCGCGACGGAAAGGACTGGCGTGCTTGATTAACGAATGTGGAAGTAAATCCAACAGTGAGCTGTCAGCGGCTCGTGCGAGTATGGATGGCACCTTTGGGCCAAAGGCTTTGGCTCTTGTGCACAGAGCCCATTGTGACAGATCATCCCTCCCACACTCAGTCTTAATGGCAAAAACCGGTATCGTACCGGTATTAAATAGACGCTTGGCATCGAACCCAAAAGAACACTTTCGGATCCCTCCAAAACCACGGGCTCCGACAGCAGACACTTGCTTTTTCCCGCCAACAGCGCTCGGTATCATCATGGGCGTGACGCGCGACGCTGCGCTGACGGCCGTGCCGTCGTCGTCGGCCGCGCGCTCGGCCGCCGCTGCCGCCGCGTCTTCGTCTTCTTCCTCTCGCAAAGTCAAAGACCGCGGCGCGCGGTTCAACGACAAGCATGCGCTCAAGTACGGTCTCTCGATCTGCAGCCGCAATGCCAAGGACCAGTCGGTCGAAATGGTCATGTGCAAGTTTTGCGTCGCGTTTGGGAAAGAATCGTCGACCGACGCGCCGCGCAAGCGCCGCGCGACCGCCAATATCAAGTACTTTCGCGCGCCATTTCGCGCCGACCACTACCTCTCGCACTTGGAAATCAACCACAAGACCAAGTGGGACGAGTACGAGCACGCAACGATGCCCGAGAAAGAGCTGTTCTTTGCCGCGAACGCCGACCCTGCAGTGCTCGCGCCACAGTCGGTTGTGGCCATGGCCGCTGCGGCCATCGAAGCGAACCAAGCGCTCCGTGATCCGCCCCAAGTCCCAACGCCGGTTGATACCGAAATGACCGAGAAT